>KI423240.1:24725-35755 GCA_000473375.1 Anopheles culicifacies | reverse complement strand
TGTGTGATTTCTTTTTTGCTTGGCCGCATGTGCTCCATATGTGACACCAGACATTTATAATTAAATTGGCGCCCAAGTACACACACACACATTCGTATGGTCCTCAATAAGCGTGTGGGTCACCGTAACACAACTACACAAACCATCAACGTATAGGCCACAACGACCTCTACACTAGAGCACGGCGATGATGGAAAATGGATGTAAAAAAACAGTTTTTCCGACCGGCGGCTCCAGTCGCATCAGCGACTTGGCTGTAGGCAGTGGGTTGGTGGTGGTGTGTCGATCAATAGTGGTGTGTCGGAGAACGAAGACGAAGTACATTCCTGCCGCCCCCAGCTTTCTGTCGCCACATCCTAGATCCCAGATTGTAACGCATAACGCTTGGCACCGATTTATGGTGCCTGCCGCTAGCTTGACATGACAGTATCGTAAGCTTTGTGATGGCTTAATTTCGAACAAGTTCTGCGTGCGTGTTGGTTAAAATCTGGACAGTTTCGCGTGATGTTTGGCGTACGCGCGTAATAGAGCACACGTTTTCTAGGCCGTGAGCATTGGGATTCTCAGCGGCGAGGTCACAGTCACGTGTGCGAAAAGCATATGTGACAGTGGCTCTCTTTTAATTTTCTCGTTCGGGGTTGGATTTTTTTTCCTTTGCTTTCCTTCCCGAGGGTTGACGTTCGTCACCACCGTACCTGAAACGGAAGTAATAGTAGGGCGCCGTGTTTTTTTTTTGTTTTCGGCAACCCCTCTTTCAATTTTGCTTAGCTTTTCCTGCAGCAGCTATAATGGCGCCATCGATATTCCTAACGTGCGGAACTGCACTTGTTGCTGTACCGGATGGCCAGTCCAGTGGGGCTCCATCATGTCCAGACGTAGCGTGTACACGGCCCAATGCAGGTCAATAATGTAATCTGGGCGCTGCTGGATTCGAGGCGTCTACTGAACTCGCCCTGGGTGCTAACGGATGGCCCTTTCGCATGAGCTAAAGTCGTTATAAACATCATAACAGGGGACGACGGGAGCAGCCCGGAATAAGTCCTTTTTATGAGCCTGTTTGGTTAATTGCTTCGGCACCGTTGTGGTGCCCATTTGTAAGAAGAATATTTTATCTGATTTATTTATACTGTTGTCCTGAAACTTTTATACAATGACGCATCGTTTATTACTTTTATGCTGGAAAGAGTAATTTGTTTTTCCAGCACCCAAACATCATATCTTCTGTCACTGAACCTCTCTCCATGATTTTCCTGATTGCAAATGATCGAACTTTGACATGACATTGCTCAACAGGTTAACTAGAAAACGCAAAATTTCCAATATGGAAGGGACGGTTTTTGGGTGAGCGTACCTCATCCGTTAGCATTGTTTTGCTTGTCTGATTGCATACATTTCTCCTAAAATGACGAGAACGAGAGATATCACTCGTTTTGCAACAGCATGTGCACAGAGCAAACCACTCACGCTCCGTGGGTGAAGTAACTCATTTTCCGACTCAATTTCTTCTAGCGCTCAGTTGAGAGCGCGGAAGTGATCGGGAAATTTCTAGCTCGTAGCACAAGCAAAGTGGCCGCCCCCCACCGACAGTTCTAGCAATTTCGAGAGTGAGCGATTGCGGTGTAGTGCGAAGATCTCTTTCACCCGCGAATCTCACGCGGTGGTGCGGTTAGGCGCGCAAGTCTCGTCCGGCAAACGTTCGCATTTGGCGAACGGTGTGTGTGTGTGGGCGGCCAAGGAAAAAATTTCACCCACCTCGACGAACGCGAAACTGCGGCGTCAGTGCTGCAGTGGAAAGCAAAAGCCGTGAAGAACACGCGCTGCCTGCGAACGGTGCCGTACTGCCGCAGAACGACAAACGTGGAAAAATTGCGTCTTGCTGAAAACGGAAAGTGAAAACTCAGTGGAAGTAACACGTGCGGGCAGCTGGGACAGTATACGGAATCTGTTTAATTTGTTGCCGCTACCATATGGTACGAAATTTTGACGCTTTGCAAGGCGTCAACGTGTTACGGTTACGGTTGTGAGAGGTGAATCATTCGGTGCTGATTTTCTTCTGATTTTTCCGAAGTGTTTATGTTCTGAAAATAACATGCTTGGGTGTTTAGGGGCGGAAGTGCTGAGGCGGAACTGGTGGTGTGTTTCGTGTTGACCAAGAAGTTATGCTTGCGAGTGATGTTTGTATTTACTGTCCACTACTCGGAACCTCCAATCGATAGTGACTGGTAGCGAATATCGAAAAATAATCGGTCGGAAAAACTAAAGGGAGGAGATTGATTTAGCTACTAACATATGGAAGACGTTTGACTGGATATTGAGATTCAAAAAAAACTTTTTTGAAATAAAATTACTTAATAAGCTAATGTTAGTAACTTTTTTCTTTCCTTTGGACCGTTTGTACTAATAATTGTTTTATTTTTCCTTCTCGTTACAGGTAAAAATTGATTGTGTTTTACTGGACGAAACTACGTAGCAAAGTGATCATAAACAGTGGTAAACAAAAATGTACTTTACTCTGACATTCATATTGATAAGATAACATTCCAAAGTTTCAATGTACAGACGACAAAACAAAATCTTCCCAACACAATTACTGCTTTTATTTTATTTGGAAACAGATGTTTTCCATCACTCAAAAAAACTGGTTGAAAATGGAATGCATCTGCAGGTGGTGGGTGGAAGTGGCGGGCGAATGGTGCGTTGAATCAAGACTGGACACCGAAGGCCGGCCTGACTACTTTCACTTTTGCACCTGATGAAATCACACCACCAAACGGGGACGGAGCTTGTTCAGATCGTTCAGCACCTCTTTGCCAGTGCGTTGCAGCATGCAGCCGCACGAACACATGATGAGCTTATTGCGCAATAGCAATATTGGAATCCCGCGACAGAAGGTGTCGCGGGCATTGTCACGGAAAGGGAAGCCGGGAAGCCAATATTACAGCGAGCGCTCTCCCTCCTTCCAATATTTGTGGTCGGTCGGCTTTTGTTTTCTTCCCGCCGACCTTGACATTTACTGGTGGTTTTAGCGCGAGAAAGCAAGCTGCTGATGCTGCGGTTCAGGATGGCTTGTACGAGCTACTGTGTATTTTTATATGTCCAACCGAAACCCATCTCCAACAGAGGAGGGCGAACGATTTGGTTGTAGTAGGTACGGGATTGGAAATTTATTTCCAACATACGTACACTCCCGGTGTGCAGGGCGAGGACAAGAATAAACACAGACTTGAACCAGTCCACACTCCTGGACTGTCATCGAATCGTCATCCAAACGATGGGATGGCTTTTGAAGCACATGAAGTGTGGAGTGACGCATTGTTTACGAAAACATAAGATACTGCCCGAGAGTGAGAATACTCGCCCGTGAAGTCCGAGAAGCGGTACGGATGTGGCAACAATGTTTTAACTTGAGGCAATTTATATTTTAACGAGAATCGTTCAAAACCGATGACCTTTAGGAAGATTGATTCAGCGGGTAGATTGGCGAAGGTTATCCAAGCATTATATAGAGAGCACATCATGTTATTGTTATTCTTCGATATTGGAACGTTCGATATAAATTCACGAGAGAAAATCCATTTCATTTTAATGATGATTCACCTTTTGATCGCATTGATGGTTAGTGCCTTTAAATCTAGGGAGTTCAAGAGTTGTCAAAGAGCAATGTGATGTAAATAATTTCAAATAATTTTAAAAAACTGGATTGAGAGTTGCAATGGCAAGTCCAGAGTGGATTAGCGACTTTAGAGCACTGTATATTACTCCATAGTACTTCAAATTATTACTTTTACATCTTCAAGTTCTCTAGTTCCTCTCGTAGTCGTGAAGAGTTCCTTGGGATTTGGTCCAAAGTTTGGAACTTCGAAATTAATGCAGAATAAATCAGGAGTTTGAAGTTATTCGGCACTCAATTTCAATGTTGAATTGAATATCCCAGAGTTCTCTTATCAGAGCTTTTTTCTGTAAAAATGTAGTACCACAAATTGAGAGTAAGAAAAAAATACTTAAAGCGAACTGAGCCATCGGAAATTTATGCTCATACGCACTGCATTGTTACATTCTTCAAAAGCGACTGGTTAAGCACGTTAGCAACGTGCCGTTTACACATTTAACCAATCACACGTATCCATTTAGGACGCTTGATCTTCAAATGCGTCGTTCTACGCGTTCGTTCCCCGGTGAGCAACGCCTGCAACCGGCAGCAAACATTAATGTAATCGAATTGAGCATAATCTTTTTGTTTTGATGTTTGCGTGTCTCTGGTCTTTGTTGTTTTTTGCAGTACTTCTCTCTTTATCGTTCCTTACCTCGGTCGAAAACCGTCCAAAGCCCAGATAGACCTGGGTCGGGGCTACTGATAGACAGTAGCATTTGTGCTGTAACGTTTGCACATATGGTTTGTGAGCAAAGGTTCCAATCAATGCACGCGACGGCTAAGGGAAGACGTGTATTGTAAACAAGTCATCTACATTACAAATGATCATCCCGTCCGTCCAAGCGCTGGGTGTTCGGTTGTGTACCCAGCCTGTTCGGCTTAGCAACAAATCGTACATAGAAGTAGAAGTAAAATAACGCAACAAAAAATCAGGAACTAAACACTGGGAGCTGGGCTTGGGTTAATGCTTTTGTCCACAGTGGACCGTTTTCGTACGACGGTTTCTGAATTTCCATTCAAACAAATAACACGTTCTCGCACGGGGAACGTGTTAGGTGAACATCACCTCGGGAAGGGAAAAGAAACGCACACACACACACAGAAGTGGCACGATTCCAGTGGGTGCAACGTTAGGCAGAACGACTGCAACTGTACAAATATGGCTCTGTACACATGTCGTATGTATGGTTTGTCTTTCGTACCACGGTTTAAACACGTGCAATCACATCAGAGCGGGACGGTTGCGGGATGGTATCGATTTTGTGGCGAGTTTTCAATTTCATTTGACGGCATTGAGAGCAATTTTCGATCGCTTGTGAAATTGCACGACAATGGAAGATTTACCTGAACGTCTCTAATGGGGAGGGCAACGAGCTTTGCGGTGCGTATTTATGAAATTTCATACAAACATACACGCACGTCCACGCGCCCGCTCAACGGTTTTGGTTGGACATGATGGGGTCGCCCTACATCATCCGTGTTGACCTTTGCATAACCTTGGAGCGTTTGGAGCGGTTGAAAAGTCTTGATAATTGAGTCGGAAAGATACCGGGCTCGTATCATAACCCTTTCCCCTTCTAATGGTTCTCGGTTGCGCATGTAGACGACACACGAAAATGTCAAACCGCGACAACGGCACTGAATAGGTTGAATGGGAAAATGCGTAACCGACCTGGGGGAAGGATGTTGCAAGAAGTGTGCACATAAATCAGCGATTGATAAATGGCTTCGTTAAGGATCTCCTGTACTGTCCTCTGCTCTGTTAGGTGGGTTGTTAGGGTTTGGCTTTTCGTTCCACGGTCTTAACAATCGCTTTTGTTGCGATGGTTTCCAGGTGTTTTGTCTGGGAGGTTGTAGAAAAGACCTAATTGCGTACTCCAAATCGCTAGAATGAATGTGTAGTAATAGTGGATAATTGTGGATAATTACGATTGAATCCTTTCCGTGCGTTTTCGAAGAAAAGTTTCCAATTTTCTTCTGAAAAAAAGCCCCAAAAACCGCTTTCCTACAGGTACAGACGGTTGTCTGTGGTTACGAAACAAAAGTACGTACAACTGGTCCAATCGGATGGTTGAGTGACATTAAGAACACGCTCGAGATGGGAAAGTACGTCACGAGAAAGAATTCATTCTTTTTAATTGGTGTTCCAATTCAAGCGCAGGTAACATTATCCTCAACCGAAAAAAAACGAAGAAGAAGTTCCAAACAAGAACTGCAACACCGTTGGGTCTCTCCATTGAGTGATGTTACGTTTTTGTCTATAGTGACATGTTTGATAAACTTTCGCCTGTGTGCAACGCGAGTGCGCGAGTGTATCAAGTTCAACAACGGGCATCGTTCATTAATTACGCCAAGCACACTCGCCCCCGTTGATAATGGAGTGTTGATAAGCGACGTTGGAGCTGCCGGTAGGATGGAGGAAATGAAAACAGCTTTTCAAATGTGTTTCCATCTTGTGCGATGCCTCGGTAGATATCGGGGAGGTTTGTTTTTTGTTTTATTTAGTTTTTGGGGCTTACATTTTACGTCTTACCAGTCCGACCAGTAAACACAGCCAACTTCTGTGTCAGTTTTTTTGTAGACATTATTTTTGAGGCTTTTCGGTGGCGACTTCTTGAAAACAAGAAAAAAAAAGTGCTTCGAATGAAGACAATTAGTTTATCTAATGTTTTCTCCAAAAGGGAGGTTTGGAAGCGATAATTATGGAGAGAGAGAGAGAGAATGCATTAGAATTGACTCGATGATGGGTTTCCTTCGCTGGGGACGAGAGATAGGAACACATGGCCGATACCGATCGGTTACCATCAAACAAAATTATCAATCAACAAGAGCCTTGTCAACTTTATTTCGCTTCTCCTTTTTTTTGTTATCAATTAGCTGCTAATAATTGGTGACATCAAGTGGAGCCATGTTGGTGATGGATTGGGAAGCGTTGGCGGTGGTCTTCCGGTTTGCTGATATTGTGCAATAGATGGACGAGAGCAGTTGAATTTGCTGAGTGGCTGGTTGATATGCATCGCAACGGTATCTACGATCGATGAGATCATTGAACAATGTTTGTGCTCTTCCTGTCGAATGTCCCTTGGGAGAGGACGAGGACTGAAACATTTTCAAGGACATATTTGATTGAAGATAGATATATTTGATACTGGGCTATGATAAGGTCTAATGGAAGATGCATCTTAGCAGTTGCAATTTATTACGTTTTCATTGGCTGTAGGAACAGCTCTGAGTTTAAAGGAGGAAATAAACAGCTTCCCGTTACTTTATGAAATGATTCTAGTAGAGTTGTTGGCAGTAAAGTTCGATGAACAATAGTTGTGATTTTCCACACTCTTTGCTTTGCGCGCGGCAAAACAATTTGCCATTAAGATTTGACTAGGAACCCGCGTCGCAGGGTGAGACTCTTCTAATGTGGTGAGCGTCAAAGTTGTCTTCAAGGTGGGCCTTGGTTTCGGTTGCGTTCGTGTGTGGGCAAAGGGTGGAAAATTCTTTTGCGCAGTGCAGGTGAGAACCATTCACCTAGAGACCTATGGTTCCACCTGCAATAATCTGGCCTGGTGAGGAGGTTTATCGTGAGGGCTCACGAAGCTCAAGCCATACAACCCAAGCGAGGAGGAAAAGGGATGGTACGTGGGACACATTGAATGAGAAGAACAAACCCTCTTGGTGGATGGGGATGGGATCGCACTAATGGACGGAGCGGCACGACACTCACGATCGGAAGACATCAAGGTTAGCCACTTCTGGTGTGGGGCGCGCTCTAGCGGAAAGGAATTTCTTACGATCACTTTTCGAACCGCCATAGTGGCGTGGTGTTTTCTGTGCGCTTTTCATGCTGGCGCACACTGGTGGAACGCAACCGGAAAGTGTCTCCCGCCAAAGGGCTAATTATTGGGAACCGTTTGCATAACGTACCTTTGCGTTGGAATGATGAGTTGATTCATTTATTGTCGTTTCGAGCAGAAACTGTTGTTTCTTTGTTTGTTCAGTGCGTATGTACCAAAGGTTTCTTACGTCGAAAGCTACTCTATTTCCGAGCGACCAATGAACGTAGCTAATAGTTTGCGTGGAGCTCTCTGGTTCCTTACAAAACTGGCTGTTTTTGTTTGCAGGCATGTGCAATTGCTGATGGTCACGTGTCGTGCCCCGTGCAGGTTAGAATCGGATTAGAACACAGGCCACTTGGCGTCTCCATTGGTGCTTAATGTTTTTGGTTTGTGTTGATTAGGCATTGAATAGTGTTCGCAGTTGGGTTCATGGTATTATTGAATTTACAAGCAAGTTTATCGCATTTTACAAAAAATGGCCATTTGAAGAATATTAGAAATGCAAAGATATTGCCTTTGATTGCCAAAGATTTGTCTAGAACTCATAATGATGGCTGCTAGGTGCGGCTAATAGATGGCTGAGGCAGAAGAAGGGCTCATAAATAGCTGAAAAATTGAATTAAGTTTAGAATTGCTATCTCTTGCCTGTATCTCTAGACAGTGGGCCAGTGTTTAATGTGCTTTCAACTTTGGACGTTAGAACCTCCGAATTATTTTTATTGCCTGTTTAACCCCTTTTTGTTTACGATGAATTGAATGTGATTTCTATGCACATAAATATGAATACAATCGTAAAAAAAACTATTTTTCCTCATTCCTTTCTGTTTGTCAGCAATTATTGCTTCACACCAGGTAAGCCTTTTTGGGGCGGGATGTAACCATCACTTTAAAATTCAATACGCGTCCGGAGCAAACAAACGCACCCAAACAAAACAAAAGAAAAAAAACTCCATCAATAAACAATCATCAGCTAAATACAGGTTTAAAAATCATTCGCTTGTGCTACATTCCGATCGTTCAGTAGCATCGCCGGTATTCAGTTACTGCGTGTGGGACTTTTTTTTCGATTTCGGTGGCTTGACGATCGGAGCTGTCAAAAATAATCGACACCGGCCTGTGACCGATTCGTTTCGGTCAGGTCTGTCCGATAGATATTTAAACGAATAGTGAACGGTATGGTATGGTTCTGTGATCACCAATTGCTTCATTCCTGTAAGCCACACACACTCAAGCCGGTCATGTGTCACTTTTTTTTGGTTGTTTGGTACCAGTTTTAGTAAGCACAACTAGCGTTTTGTTGTGAACAATTTAGAGAATGGCGCTGTACGCATACACTCATGCGTAAAACGCTGTTTTTTTTCTGTAAACATAAATTTGGCAATTTCATTCGACGCTTCGGCGCTGGTTGGTTTCGCATTGCACAAGCATTTTTAGTACGCTCCATTGGATGCGTGTGTCCGGAAGGGGGGAGGCGTTGAATAAAGAAAAAAACACATACTGACCACCACACATTTCCTTTTTGTATCCACCAACCACGTTCGTCAATCGATCTTCACCGCGCCGAGCGAAATTGGGCTACCGTTTTCGCCTTTGTTTCGGTTGCGAAAGTGTGGAAATCGCGTTTTCAACCGTTGGAAATCGAGCGAAAACACAATTTAGCTTTTAAGCAGCGTAGCGCGGTGTGTGTCAGGTGGATTAATGAAAAAAATAAAAATAAAGCAACAGCCAAATTGCGGCAATGCAGTGAACTTACTTTCGATGCAAGAAGTTCGTGCGGTTGGTTCACTTTCAAATGCAGTCTTGTCTTTCGATGATTGAAAGTGATGTTGTATGCATGAAATGAAGAACCATTTCAGTATGATTTCTAATAAAGCTTTTTCCTAAAGAATTTTCCTTTAAAAAGCTTCTATCTTATTATTTATTTAATTGACAAAAACGGCGTCATATTAAAAAAACAAACTGAGCTAGGGAAAAATAAAATAAAAAAACGTTGCATTCTTTGCAAGGCAACATAAATGGTGCCCTGATTAAAATTAATGCTTGAACGAGCCATTTTGTATATCGTCCACAGCTACATGCAAAAAAAAGTGTTTACCTACCCCGTATAAATAAGGCGAAGCATTAAGGAATTTTCAGCCATCCACCATGCCGCATAAACACCAGGTGACAAAAGAAAAAAAAAAAAAGTCCAAGCTAAACGAGTTCAACGTGCGGATCGATTTTCGCCTTGAAAAATGGTGCATTACACCATTCAGGGCGCTTCCAAAAAGGAACGGAAGTGCGATGACAGCCGTCCGTCCTTACCCACTATGCGTTTCGGTAGGTGTGCAATTTTACTCGCCCCGGACGAGATTGCAAGCCACTGCACTAATTGGGGCGCGCTTATTATCTTAATTGAAAATTGTGCACCGTGTGGCACAACTTGTCTCGGTAGTTCTCGCGCTGAATTGGCCGGCCCGTGGTGGTCCTGGTTCGACGTCTCTTTCTTCAACCATCAGAAGCTTCTCCCTGTTTGACGTCTTTTGCTGGAATCAGACACATACCGCCTCTGTGTCAGTAGGTAATGGCGCCCAGACTCCCCTCCGCCCCATCCACCCCTATCTTGCTCCCCTCTTTACCAGGTGGGAGGCCTCTTTTAGTTGAGAACTGGCGAAAGGAAATCGGGCAATCGGACAATCGGTGTGCAGTGCATTTATTGTTTGGGTCAGTAGGCCTGTACGGATGGGGATGGGTTGAATGCACCAGATCAGCCCGGTGCCTAGACGAACGGAACGTGCTACCGTGTGGCGGTGCATTAGCGTGCAGCAAACGGTTGGCAGGTTATGCAATGCGACCGTTGCCGTAGCGGTATGCGGTGAAAATCGAGCGGTTCCATAATTTCTACGGCGCCGCGCCATTCGCCGCGTTGTTGTTTAATCCATTCGGGTCGCAAGCGTTCCCTACGATTCATGATGGTTTTTACGCTCTAGAAAAAGAACCCCCCCTTCTCCTGCCATCCTGTCGGAGGAGGTACCCAGTTTTGTTTTTGGGAGTGGGAGCCCAGGGGGGGACAAAAGTGTTGAGAGCTGATGAAAGAGAGGCAAGCGGTCGTAAAGCGTCGTAAAGAGCTAACACAACGCGACACGGACAGCAGCGACGATGACAACGATGAACCGGTGCCCGGTCACACTGGGTGTGCAATAGCGTTCGCATTGTGTCCGAAGCTTACCCGAAGCCAGTGGTTTATGTTCAATCGCATGGAAGCATGTTGACATGGTTGATTATCCACCCCGCACACACACACACACACGCCATGGTACGACCGTTAAACACTCTCGGTCACCAATTGCCACGTGCGATTCGACTAAACGCGCATAAAATTCACACATCATCGGGCGAGTGGGTCGGCACCGTCTCCGGTCGTGCTTTCGGACAACAATTTTCCTCTATTGCACAAAACCGCGTTCAACTAGCCTTCGCTGGGAAAGATCGCGACATGAATGGGCGATGATGATGATGACGATCGTCATGTTGTTATTGCATTAGTTTGCTTCATTATGATTTGGAAT
>KI423240.1:0-13684 GCA_000473375.1 Anopheles culicifacies | reverse complement strand
TTAAAAAAAGCAAGCTGCACAAATCCATCAGTCGAATGTAATAAACAAAAACATATTAATAATTGCCGGAGAAAATTAAAGAAGAAAGCGGCACAAGAAGTAGGATGGAGTAGCATATCCGATGGTTGTAAATTAAGTGCAAAATAAAACTCCTCACAAGAGGGGAAGGAGTTCTCGGTTACTTGGTGGCCACACTATCTGTGGCCATCTTCAAACTTTTTTGCGCATTGGCTGTGTTTGCTAGATTTTATCGTCACCTAGTATGACTACCTTTTCGATAAAACACATTCCTTGTCGTACACCGTCTGCGAGTATTTATGAAAGTCAGACGGGCGTTTTATCGTCCGATCGGTGCAAGCACCATGTTCACCATGTGCTTACGTCGGGGAAAGAAATGTCGTCCCGGGCTTGTAGTGCCAGCTACAAGATACAGCCGTTACATTACATTACTTTACACCGCAGGCTGGCTGGCTGGTGGGAGCTTTTCTATCATCGTATGACAGGAAGATTGAAATTTGAGAGAAGCGAACACAGACTCATTTGCTTCACCGTCCCGATACTGTTCAACCGCGCGATTGATAAGCGAACAGTGACAGTAATTATCGAACCGTTGTGTCATGGTACATTCGTGCTGGGTCTGTGTCTTTTTGCGTATCCTGTAACGAGCCTGATTGCTGAGCGTTTATCGTTCATTGCCGTATGCGTTCGGTGAGCGAGCGTGTTGAGCGTGTTTCATTTACATTCCGTGGTACGCTGGATCGGTATTTGGCTGATAAATATCATATCTTTCGTCTGTGCAAGAAGCTCCTTTTTATTATATAAGTATTGCGTCAGAATGAAGGCGATATATAATGATATAGTTTAAGGATTATTTTAGATTTTTTTGAACTCCTTCCTTAGAGAATTATGAATTTGTATCTGCCTATGGTGCCGTGACCAGGATTGTTTATATGTATTAGCATTTTGAAGGTTGCTGGATCCATGAGATATATCTTATCCTGGTCACGGCACCAAAAGATCTCAAGCAACAACCTCAGGATATCCTGGACGTGTTAAATATAATCAAATCCTTCACAAGGAGTGACAAGCCCGATTTGTGACAAGGAGTGAGAAGGACTTACCCGTGAAGCTCTGTATGGATTCTTATAAAATCGGTCCTGTGTCTTTAAATCATCAATAATTCCATTCATTTCCACCATTCTACGGTAGTGCTTCTCTCGCAACGCCACACCTGTTCAGCGCTACTTTCATTGCAACTGCGTAGTTCGTACGAAAAACCCCAAGTGTAATTAGTGACATGAACCGAGACAAGACCTTGAATCTTGCACCGTCCGGTTATCTTGCTTTTTCTTTCAATTTCGTTCTGCGTCGCTGATTGCTGCCTGCCTGCCATGCAACCGGTGCAGACATCAAGGCTATCCAGGGGCGGTTATGCGTTTGGTTCCCAGCCGAACTGCATCAGCGCACGGGCCGCTGCCACCCGCCCGAAAGAGGAGAGTAGTTAATTTCAATTTACTTACTGCATCCACTTTCGTTTGCACTATTTTTTTTTTTCGTTCGCCATCTTCTTCCTTCCCTTTGTTCGCGTTCTTTAACAGTTTTTCTTTTGATGCCTGATTTTGCCCTGCAAAAGGCATGCGAGCGGATCTGGTAGTGTTGCTGTGTGGGCCGGTTCCTTTTATGTAGTGCGCTGCGTGCTTCCGAACTGGCATGACTTGCCCTTAAATGTGCGGGTACCACTGTTTCGTAGATTTGCGATTGCTGCCCGGCCAATTAGGCCTTTCGTGTGGAAAGAAACATTTAAAAAATCGAGGTCATATTGTTGGTGTTGGCCCCTGCAGCAGAGCCTTGGGGGGAGCCATGTTTGTGATTTTGTTTTAATATTTTCCCAGCGAAAAGGTAACATTTTTTGTTGTTCTACAGGTACCATAACATGTTGTTGTATTGGGTTTTAATTCATTTGAACCCCTTTTTTCAACGTTGTCTCTAAGCACTAGCTTTGCAAAACTTTATTGAAACTATCATTGCAAGGGGGAAAAAATATACCGAGCCGAGTTCACAGCAAAAAGCTCCTTAAGAGACCATAATTCATAGTGCCTCACCGACTACAAGATCGATCAATTATTTTGCCCTTGCTCAACCTTGTCTATTGATCACCAGTGCGGTTTTTGATCGATTGCCCCTGCTTGTGCCTGGTACAGCAATAATTGCATAATGTCCTGCAGCTGAACGCTATGCTTCCCTGTCCTTAGCGCTGGGTGTAAATTCGCCTATGCAAGTCGAAACTATTATTAATTTTCTTCTCCGTCTCCCCGACCCAACCGTTCGGGGAGCTCGGCCATTTTCCTTCCTGGCTTGGCACCACCAGCACAGGCTAACCGCCGTCCCTTCAAGGCTCTCAGCGAGGTCGGACCAGGTGAGCGGAACAAAATATAGGTTAGATTAGAACGCACACCACCACGTATCGCTTTCGGCCCGGGGCCGCCGACCTTCGAGCGTTGGTAGCCTGTTTTGTGTTTGTCGTAATATGTTTGTTATTTTTAATCTTTCACCTGAATTTATCGAACTGGGCCCCGAAGTGTGGGCAATATACGGTCAGCTGCACGTTCCCAAACGCCCTCGAAAAGCACACACACACACGTGCGCTCGGGCACTCGATTGGCTTCTGCGAACGGTGGAACTGGTTTGGTTTGGCCGCGGTACTTGCACCGGTTCGCAATGGTTAACGCGGTTAAGTCCGGTCCTAAGGCAACCTTCACGCATTTGATTGGGTTTTCCCCAGCCCTCAGCTTCTACGCCTCGTGCGAGCTGGTTAAAAGCTGCACTAGGTCACATACGCTCCTTGGGGTGGAATGACGTGTTGCTCCATGCTACCGGCCCCGGAGCGTTAGAGTACGAGTGACAACCGTAGAGCATAAACTAAAGCTGAATTGGTATATGGTTCGATGGAATCCAGGTTTGAGTTTTTTAGGAGGCTTGGTTCTTGAAGCTTATGCAACCCCGATCGATGAAATCACTTATTATAACATCCGGCTGTTTTCGAGCAGGTCACGTTTTGCCCAGAGGTGTACCACAACTCACCACAGTCGCAAAGTAACATAAAACCGTTTAACGAACGTGAACAAAGCGTACCTGTGTTGCTTTGGTTCCTTCCTCAAGAATGGTCCTCCAGCTCAGACATGGACCACGTGAGACGGTTTAATTTGCATTAAAGTTGGGCCTCCATTCAGCTGTTTTTTTGGAGAGTGTGCGAGAATTTACCAGACAGTGCATGAAAACAAAAATACCTTTGTAACCTTCGCAACCGGATCCGGCTCGTTTTGCTGCTCCACTTCCGAGCGCAGATCAGCATGCATGGTCCGAAAATAAAACACCGTCGAAGATGCCGCCAAAATCCGGCCAAAACGGTTCCTGCTTCATTCATGCGAATAAGTGAGCGCTCCTCTTGCCTCGCTCCTGACATTGACCTAGTGTGTATAGCTCGTCTGTGTGTGTGTGTGCGATTTGTGGACCCGGGAGTAGGGATGTCGTGGTAACCACCCCGAAAAAAAACCCTCGACTAATCGCACGATCGAAACACCGTCACTGAGGCAACCCATCCAAAGAGACCTCGAGTTGTCCTAATGGCCCAAACGCTCAGTTGCCGACACACATCAAGGTCTACCGCTAGCGCCTTGCTTACGTTCGTTGGTGCACGTACGTCTCACGCAGTTTTTGGTGTCAAAACAAACCGTATAGCTCCGAGCAGTTCCGAGATCTGTTTTAGCAATCGCTGCAGAGCGAAGCCCTTGGGAGCGGCCATGCGTGTGACGTCCGTCGCGAAGATCACTTGATCTCGTGTCTTGGATCTGACTACTTCTAACGATTCGCCAAAAGCTAGCGATGACTTTCTGATCCTTGAGCAGACGAGTACATCCGTTTCGGATCGAGCAGATAGATAGGATCTTTCCGAGCACATCTCCATTAATTCTGACGACTCTGAGACGTCACGCAAAATGCTTTTGAGATCCTCCTAGTCTAAAACGTACTCTCGTACTCTGGTATGTTCGGAATGAGGTACGTGGGGCTTTGTTTTTTTGTTTCAATTTCAATTTGTTTTGCTGCTGCGTCGATACGGGTCCCGAGGACGTTGCACCGGAGGTCGAATTGAAATGCAAAAAGGCCCAGCAACAACTGCACCAGATACTGCTGGCGCACGACTCGACCTCCAGGATACGCAGGCTGATGGGGTTGGGCCCCGAGGTACGTATGCAGAGCCGTAACTCACCGCCAGACAACGAGCCGGCGGGCTGGCCTCTGCACCAAGAAGCGTATGTGTGTACGTCCGGTGAAGTGAGGCTACCATTCCAGTCAGGTAGTTTTGGTGTGCGGTGTACAGTTTTGCATGCGATTCCAATTTGAAGCCAACCCTCCGACAATGGCGTGCGGGTATCAGAGGTGAACCCGTACCACCGTCTCCGTTGTCACTGTCAACCTTTCGTGATATTATGTCAGCCTAGGTGTACACCTTCATTCATGTGTACTCCATAAAACACGGTGGTGTTGCATTTTATAACACACACACGGCTTCGTCTCAATGTTGTGTTGTGTTGCACCCTTGAAGAATTTTATTAATCGATTACATTACTGTTGATTGCTCCATTTCGAGCTCGGTTGGGTGGTTTGTGTTTATTTCTTGTTTTTAGTTGTTGCGCAATCAATTTGATGTGCAAATAAGGTAAACTTATAACATTAACAGTACCAAAAGTTTGTATTGACGGAGGACAAACAAAAGGTATGACGAAAGGAAAATTGGGATTGGGAAACGAGCTGCTGGGGCATCTACAGGTCTCCAGTATAGTTGAGAACTAGTGCAACACATCTGTGTGCTTGAGAGTGTTTAAACACTGTCTGTTCTGTCTGTACAAACAGCATCATTCGAAGAAAACACTTTGCTGTTGGGACAGCAGCGACCGCGAAGGTGTAAGCTGTACAAATGCTACCACTGTGTGACTATCTGATTATTTTATCGCGCAAAGATGCGAATTCTTAGAAAAAATCTGCACGGAGTTGTTTTGTTTTTTGTTGTTACTGAGGGAGTTTCAAGCTGACTCGAATTTCTAATCTTCGATCCAACTCCACTCTGAATTTCGCCAACTTCCAACGGGCATATCACATGTTTGGTTAATCAATTTCGACTCTATTGAGTAATGCTTCTCCCACCCGGAGAGAGCGAAGTTGCAAATGAAGCCGAGTCCGAGTAGTTATTTCTGCACGCAAATTAGCACGTTTCTGGTCGCCCGAAACTCATGTAACGCGACCGGGAAACGCGTCAACAACTGTAGCGTGTGGTCTAAACTGTCTAATTGATGAGTAATGGTTCATTTTAGCACACAGCGCAGCATCTCTGTTATGGTGTTTTTTCTGCGCCAGAGTAGTGGAAGAGCTCCACAAAACCTCCACAAGTGAGAAGTAATACGCATAAAACTTATTTTAGTTCGGTTTTTTTCTTCTCGTTCGTTCGATATTAATGTGCTTTTTGTTTTGTTTTGTGACTCCCATTTATGTTGCTCGCGGTGCGGAGTTTAATGTTCTCGCATATGGGATGCTTCTTCTTCTTCTCCTTCGATGTTGATGAGCTCAGGTTAGCGTAAAAGGTGTCTGTTGGGGTTAGTAAAGCAGCAAACAGACAAAAAGTGTCCAAACTAAACGAACAATATACGCAAACGGTACAACAATACTGTCATCAACGCGTAGCATTATTGGGGAAGTGGAGGGTTCGGGAAAAAGAGGGGGTTGTAGCTAAATAAGAGGCAAAAAACATGCACACACAGAGCCAGCCAAACAAGATCTTTGATGGCCGCGGTGCGCTCACGAGACGCAATTATCAGGTTGACGCGGGAGAGAAGAACATTCGTGGGAGGCAACCGTGGGTAAGGGTTGTTGGTGGTAGCGCACGGGGTATGTGTCCACTGAACGAGACGGTATGGTGCGAGCACGTCAAGTGGCGACGTTGTTTTGTTGTGCAGCACACTAAAAAAAACGAGTGTAGTAGTGCAGTAGTAGTATGCGAATGGTGCGTTTTAGGGGATTTTTGTCTCCATCATACGGTACAGGGGGTGGGGGGGTTGGTTGGTTGGTTTGCGATCACTCGCGAGTTCCACCATCGTGAGGTGAGCGCGTATGTGTTAAAAAGTTGAAGAGAACCTATTTCGAGCATCGTACCAACGCAGGAGGGAAGAAAAAGGAGGAGAGAGGGTTAGAGAAGGGAAACAAGTGCCACCGCGGACACCCCTATCTCACCCCTTTATATGATTGCGGTGTATTGGTGTGCGGTGGTGTTGACTCTACATTCTTCGGGAGCAGCGGCAGTTCTCTCCCCCCTTCCCCTCCTCCCGCCGGACAATCGGATCTCACCCCCCATCCCCCCCTCCCCCTCCTGCAACCCCTTTCCGCGAGTTCTGTTTTGCTCTAGCGTTTTTGTTAAATTGCAATGTCGACCACCAACGCGAACCACGCCGACAACCGCACTGCTCAGTGTCGTTTCGAACGACAACGCGAGGTGGTGCGTTTCGCGAACTTGTCAATTCTTAGCAGACATCGAACTTTTGTAAGCGCTGCGCTGTCTGTGCATGCGCTGCTAGTGGTGCCGAAACGATTAGTGTAACGTTGTCTCTAGCTTTTATGCTGCTTATGTTCTAGCTTCCTACATTCACATTCGGCTGCACGTGGACGCAAAGTGACCTTTGGTGTGTGTGTGTGTGTTTACAACGAGACCGGAACCGATTCACGTGTGTACGCGTACGTCGATACGGATCGTTCTAGCTGCTAGACGCAGCGGAAGTGTCACGGTGACCGGTCAAAACCGTACCGATCGATCATACCGGCAAGAGGTAGGGAAGCGCATCTGTGCGTTCAGTTGATCTGTCGTTATGGTGGATAGTTTTATGTGTTGAATATGACGCGATAATCTCGTGTGAGATCAAATTGGGTTAGAAAAATTGGAGCAACAGGTCAAGATGGAGTGATTTTGGGCGACTAGGCCCAAGTGGAGGGAAAGCGAAAAAGAAGTTCAAGTGCATTGGCGGAAGCACACAAAGCGAACGAATGCGCATAACCAATGTGAGCAATTGAATTATAAAGCCTGACACATGAACTTTTCTCCGTTCGGTCCGATGGGTTTAAATGGGTATAATGATAACCCCGTTGGTCAGCGCATGGTTGCGTTTGTGGCTGTGTGTGTTTGTGCTTGTGTGCTCGTGTACTTAAATGCTTAGTACGTCGTACAATTGACACGATCGTGGCCGAAACGTGTGTACGACGTCATGTTGACTGTTGCAGCTGGTTTTGAAATTACCGGAAGGAACTAAACCGAACGATAAAGTGGTTAGGTGCTTTGTGTGTCTCTGTGTCTGTGCAAATAATGCCGACTGCAAGTGACGTGTCGGTTCGCAAGCTATACTAGCCACTAGGCAAGTGTACTAAGGCTTCTGTGTTTGTTATATTATTGTGAAGGAGGTTTTGTTGAAGTTTGGAATATTTTTAACTTAGTTGCGCTACAAACATGCACATGCAGCTACTTATATGCGTAATGATTGGGCTAATTGTGATAAAATAAATAGCTGCTTGAGGTGAACATTGTAGTAGTGTAGTGGTGCCACGTGGTATACGTACGTCAGCTAATTTGTTTTGCACCACAAATGGAGTTAGGATTTTTTTTTGCGTTTTATAGATGACCTACACGCTTGACTAAGACTTGACTAGATAAGGAAATTGGTTTTGTGTTTCAATTTATATTTATCGCTTTTGGAATTCACTTTCATTGCAGTGCGGAACTTTAAAAGTTCCCGACTCTTACTCCCAACGGATCATGGATCATCCCAGCTATCATGTACAAACGCATCAGCAGAACAGTTACGGCAGCAACTGCTCGAATGGTAACAGCCGGCATGGTGCCGGTGCCGGTGCAACGACAGCGACGACGACGACGCTCTATACCAATTCACACGTCGCCCCGCCGGCCTATGGCCTTGGCTTCAACTATGCGACGATGAGCTACGCCTATTCGGAGGGTGGTTCCGTATCGCCACCGCCGTCGCCCCGTTCGAACAGCTCCATCTCGTCGGCGTACTCGTCCCTGTTGTCGACCAACGCATCCCTGTCGGCATCGTCCGGTTCGTCCTCATCGTCGTCGTCGTCGTCGGCTTCCTCGACCTCATCGTCCTCGTCCTGTATCTCATCGGCCGGTTCGGAGACGGGCGCATCGTACGAGCATCTGGACATCTCCGCCCAACGGCTGGCGGTACTGTCCTTCGAGCAGGTGATGAAGCTGAACGACGTCATGAACGAACCGGTGTCGATACACGGACGCGGCAACTTTCCAACGCTCGAGGTGAAGCTGAAGGATCTGGTGAACATTGTGCGCGAAAAGCTCGAGACGGAGGTGGTCGCCGGTGGTGCTGGTATGACGGTAAAGGACATACGTCTGAACGGTGGTGCAGCTAGTCATGTGTTGGCGTCCGAGCCGCAGCCATACAACGATCTCGATCTGATCTTTGCCGTCGACTTCAGCACCAGCCGGAGTTACGATCGCGTCAAGTCGGCCGTCCTGTCGTCGCTGCTGGACCTGATGCCGGAGGGTGTGGTGAAGCGCAAGATCACGCAGTGCTCGCTGAAGGAAGCGTACGTCGGCAAGATGGTGAAGGTGAACAGTGACGGCGATCGCTGGAGTCTCATCTCGCTCGGCAACTCGCCCGGGCACAAGAACGTGGAGCTGAAGTTCGTCGACACGATGCGTCGCCAGTTTGAGTTCAGTGTCGACTCGTTCCAGATCGTGCTCGATTCGCTGCTACTGTTTTACGACTGTGCCGAGATGCCGATGATTACCGAGAACTTTTACCCGACCGTGGTGGGTGAGTCGGTGTATGGCGACTTCCAGGAGGCGCTCTACCATCTGCAGAAGAAGCTGATCTCGACGCGCCAACCGGAGGAGATCCGTGGTGGCGGTCTGCTCAAATACTGTAACCTGCTGGTACGGAACTACATGCCGGTCGATCCGCAGCGCATCAAGACGCTCGAGCGGTACATGTGCTCGCGGTTCTTCATCGACTTCCCGGACATTGGGCAGCAGCGCAGCAAGCTGGAGTCGTACTTGAAGAACCACTTCTTCGACGAGGGCGAGGAACACCTGCAGCACCAGTACCTGATGCATTTATTCGAGGTAGTCGAGCAGTCGACCGTGTGTCTGATGGGGCACGAGCGTCGCCAAACGCTCATGCTGATCGAGTCCCTCGCCATGGAGATCCTGTACCGCGATCATCAGCAGCACCAGCAACAGCAACATTCGGCCGGGTTGATCAGCACGGTCACCGCACCGGGCAATGTACAGTCGGCGGCCACACACACTCAGCAGCAACAGCATACAACGCTGCAGCTCCAGACGCAAATGTCCCATCTGTCGCTGTCACCCCAGCAGCTCTCACCCCAATCGCCCACACTGATGGCCCATTCGCCCAACCATCACCATCAACATCAGGCGCAGTCCCAGCAGCAGCAGCAGCAACAATCACAGCAAGCATCTCCACAGTGTCCGACCACGGCACAGCAAGTACAATCCCAGCAGACGGCGCAGCAACAGACGCAACAGTCGACGGCGATCACCCAGACGCAGGCAATTGCGCTCGCACCGCAACCGGGACTGCTGTACGCGAACGGAATCTACTACGCTCCGCTCATTCCCTACACCCAGTGTACGTGTAACAGCTGGATAACGACGTGATTAGTGAGCCCGCTGCCGTCGGTGGCAGGCCCCAGTAGCATTATCAGCATTGCAGCAGGCACCGACCTTTCGCCGGAGTTAGCCGCCGAAACATCACCATCATCCCCACCATCCTCCCAGCCAGCATCGTCGCCGTCTCCATCGCTACTAGCTTCCCACCCCACTGCAACAACTGTGGCCGCACCAATCCCACAGGAATGTCCGTACGCGTGTACGGTCGCGGGTCGTCTTTCAGCGCCATTGCTCCAACAGTCCTGCATGATGGTGAACGATGGGACCCCTTCCGGCAGACAGCAGCAGCCCATCGCAACACCAACCCTTACGATTTCTGCGCCAGATTTGCAACCCACTGTGTCAGCGGTGTCCCTAGCGCCAGCGTCATCTACACCGTCGTACGTGTATGCGGTCGCCGGAGATCACTGCTACTATTACTACCCGTGTCAACCAGGACTTTTGCTGGAAGATGGCATCGAGCGATGATCATTAATAGCGTAAGTTGCTGAGGTGGCTGTGACTAAACTGATGTGCAAGAAGAGAGCCACCACACCAATACGAACCATTAGACAAGGATGCATTACAGGTCAAATGTGCAGAGAATCTTCCTAAAAGTTTGTTGTTTTTTTTTACATTCTGATGAAATACCGTCGTCGTTCGATGGTATTAATGACACGGTGAGGTCACGTAACGACTCAATGCGTGCTTGCAGTGCTGCAACTGCGTCTTGAACGCCGTCGTTCGGTATCGCCGCAGCGCGTGTTGTGTGCTCGGCTCGATAAGAAACCCCAAATTCAACACACACACACCCACAAACAGTCAAGAGTGGTGGTGAGAACATTTTAACACTATTTACCGAAGCTGAAGAAAAAGAAAAATCAGAAGCACGAGAAAACAACACACACAAAAGTCATAAAATCTAGTGAAAGTGAGTGGAAGAAAGAAGAAAAACAGAACACTTAAGCAGAAGCGAAGCAAAAAGAAAAAAGAAAACGAAACAACTTGTAGTACAAGAAGGAAGCAGAAGTGGGAATTAGATTGCGTAGCGTGCAAATTTCAAATATCTGTATGTTTAAAAAACAGTGAAAATATAAATTTGAAGTATTTTACAAAAAACAAACAAAAATGCATAAATCAGGCAAGCGAACAATAATTACAAAACAATGAAGGAAAATCAAGAAAATCAAGAAAAAAAACAACATTCGTAAGCGGTTCCAGATTCGAGATTTTGGCACGTGGATGATGCATGCTTGGTGCATTAACTTATCGCGTTCAGTTTTTACACCTTTTGTCAAGTGTCTGTTCTTAAGGTAGCGTGATTTGTTGTTTTTTTTTTTTTTTTTTTTCTTTTACTACCCAAAACACTTCAGAACTACCAGTTCCATGCTTTTGTGGCAAATGTTCCGACACTCGAGCGTTTGTTTGCACTGTTGAGTTGAAGTTTCCCAAGTGTGTGTACGTGTGTGCTTGGATGATAATTGGAGATCTTTTTCCTTTTATAATTGCTAACAAGTCACCGACCGTAAGCATCCTGATTTTTTTTTATTGATTTTTCCGTTTGGGAGTTCCCCGAATTTGTTTATTATGGGAGAAAAAGAACCGGTCCCAATCCGGGAATTCGGGAGGGAACGAGAAGGTGGTGGATGGTCACTGTGATTGCGAGCGAAAGCGAAAAGGGAGAAGAATTTTGTGTGCACACCGACAACAGGCGGACAATCGAACCGGGCAAAAACCACTTAACGATAACAAGCAATTCATCCCACAAGGCACTTGCGCGGGAACGTGTTCATTTCGATGTAACTGATGATGGTGTATGTGTAAGTGTCTATATCCGGTGTGCTAGTCTTTGCTTTAAATATGTAGTTTTGATTTGCGATCGCGCGCTTGCTTCGGCAAACCCCGCGGACGGATACTACGGGGGTCGGCAGTGGGTCACGATCGCCAGGCGCCAGATGATTGAAGATCGAATTATCCTCGTGCCATGCCATGTTTAGTCTCACTACAAAACAAAAACCACACACCTGATCGCATCATGATATACAAAACGCCAAACCCTCCACCCCAAAAATAAAAAAAAATGACGGATGCGTCTCTTGTTTTGTGCCACCAAGGACACGATGCGAGAGACATCAACAGCACAGATCTGCATGTACTTATCACTAAAAAAAAGGTTTTATCCGCCCGTTGGCGTGTTGGATGGATGGTATTTGTAGGGCAACATTTTAACTGAAACCCGCTCGAGCGACACCGCCGGGTTTTGCACGTACTGGCTAAATGCTGTAAATAATTTGTAAAGGAAAAAAAAAACAATGTATTTGAAGACTGCTGTTTACGTAAGAAAAACTAAAACAAAACAAAAAAACAAAAACAAGGATTAAGAAATGATCGAGCATGGTTGAGCAATGTCACTGAAACACGCGACCAGGAGTAATGGGTGTGCTCGATGTATTGCGGCATGGCGAAAAAAACGAAAAACATCGGAATTAATCAATAATCAATTCTTACGTCAGACGTAGATGGCAAGGAGAGTGTAATAGGACACGCACGATGTCGCAACACAGGATCTCACAAACAGTTTGCGCACTGTTTTAACCGTCTCGTTAAAATGCACCTAAACGCAAAGCGATGCGAGAGCACACCCCGATACCGATGCGATAGAAAGGAGACAGATCTATACATACACATATAAAGATATATTTTGGACTGGATGTTTGAAGCACTGGCTTCGTTTATTTACCAGAATGCTGGAATCGTAGCTGGAAGTGCATGGATGGTTCGGAAGCGTTAGGAAGAGTTAGATCAGAAGTGATCATAGTGAAGCGACATAATATACACATGAAGAGATAAAAAAAGGGGCGAGAACTGTACGGTGAGATGGAGAAAGCGCGATGCTAGCGAAGAAACAAGAACATCATGGATGAGAGTAACAAAACAAAAACAAAAAGAAAAATCTAATTACTGAGACATGGCTGTGTTTATTCCTCCTCAACAATTTGTTTTTAAGATGCTATAGATACCAGCGATGCGTAACGAATGTTAAAAAAAAAAAACGGGAACGTGAGTGAAATTCGGGCTTAGAGTGTCTACTAGGTACAAGCTGAGCGGGAGGCGTTAACGAAATAAAATAACAAACACCGGTAGACATTGTTGAGCGTGAGGAGCGAGCAAGGAATGTTCGGGGGGAAGAGATCACAATACAAGCTACTGCTGTAAACGCAAGCAAACCCGATAGACTGTTGGCGGGTTGGGGGGTGATAAGATTGGCGTATGGGAGAAACGGGGACACTCATTGTTAATGCATATGCTTTTAAACTAAATATTTGTCCAAATGTTTAATGACTGTGGCTCGTGACTTTCCGGAGATTGGGACGAGGGAGGCCACCGAGAGCCTTGGAAGCGGATAAACCCCCCCGAGACGAGATTTCAGAACGGTTACAGAAGAAAGGATGATGCTACTGTATTTTACTTAACAATGGTTGAAATGGTAGAAGAAGCAAATCCTGCTCTCTGCGTAAGGTGCAGGTTTGGAAACGTACACTAGTATCCGCAAGTTTAGAATGATGCGTACAAGGCAGTGCTGCTGCTGCTTCTTGGCAGTCAGCTCGCAGCAAGCAGATCAAGCAGCAAACACACATCAAAACTTTCCAACAGCCATGCCGATAAGAAGCAAAACATTTAGTGAAAACAAGAGAGAGAGGGGAATATGTGAAAAAAAGAAACCTTTATGGTAATTATAATAATAATAATAGCAAAACAAAAATCCAACAAAAAAATATATAGCAATCAAAAATAATAACAAACAAGAACAGATGAAAACCATATGAAACAAACCAAGAAACATACAGAGCACACGCAAGTGTGAAAACTGTTACAACAGATAACATAAAAGATGAAGTCACTACCAGATAAAACAAAATCGACATAAAATCATCA
>AXCM01002766.1:0-29015 GCA_000473375.1 Anopheles culicifacies | reverse complement strand
GATGTTATAAAGATGTTTGACACATTCATTTTGACTTTTATGTGATGCCTAAAGCAATAAAATGGTATTTTTATAATAGCTGATTTTAAATTAAAAAAAAAAAAGAAAATTAAATTTTTAAGCAATTCCAAATTTGCCAACCCCTGATGTAACTGTATATAAACACTGTATTCCAGCCATACTAAATATTAATGCGCAACGGTTCGATGTTAGCGAATTTCATTCGCACATATTTTGGAAACACCTTTCTAATTTTGTTCCATTTTTGCCATCCTCTCGTCCGACAACATTAGCACACGGAACACAACATTCCATATACGGATGTTGTTGTTTTTCCCCCTTTCTGGACGAAAAAAGTTAATGACACATCTTTCTCTTTTTTACAACATTCGAACATTTTGCAAAAAGTTGAACACTTTCGAGTCCGTTTCCAAAAACCATCAGTCGAAGTTTCTGAAGCGTCTACACTACTTATAGGGAGATATTGACATGGCAGGCAGTAGAATCCGAACGCAAGGAATTCTCCCAATGGAACTCAAGAACGACACACTGTTCACATATGTAACTTTCCAGCTGAAAACCACCGTAAGGCACCGGTGCTGGCTGAATTATTTAAATTCTTAATTGTTACCACATGGCCCTCGTGGGACTTCGGTTACAACTCCAGCGGTACCTTAATAACTTCGTCGGCATGTGAATATGCGAACGTACACTATTTATGGCCACCCTTCTATTCACCCAATCGATACATATTCTTCCTTTCTAATGTGGGAAGGACACAGTCTGGCGTTGGGCTAAGTTACACCAAGTTGCCCAACATTTTATACGAGTCCCTTTCTTTTCGAAAGAAATAACTTATTACCACCAGCCTTGGCCGAACTGTTATCTTCCACAAACTGTGTGTAAGGAGACCGATTCTATCCAAATGCCAATGGCGATGATATAACTTCGGCTGACGTTTTTGCTGCCAAGCTCATGCGATGCAGCCAACCGGTACTCAACCGAAGCCATGATCATGTTTCTAAGCAGCGCGTTCAGAGGTAGTGGGGATTCAGTTTGTATCAATTTGGTTAAAGTGTTATAGTTTAACTATTTCCCTTAAATACGTACTTCAAGCAGTTATACAAATAACAAATCTGATGAGCTATTTAGCCGCAATGAAGCTTCTTCTTCGCGGAGGATGAGCCAATGCAACCCGGATCGGAATAGTGTTGCGTTTTTCTCACGCTCAGACGATTAACGCGATCACCGCTGCAGCAAGCAATACACACGCACTCTCTTATCTCATGCACAGATCGTTTGATATTGTAGCTCTAACCAATGCTTCCACAAACGTTTCGTATGGGCAAGCGACCGCATACATTGATTCAAAACCAATCGTTACCACTCGAGGGCCTAGTGGTTTTGTTGGCTCTGACATAAAAACCACCGTCCACGCGAATGGAGTTCGATTCGATTACACCACACTTCCCACTGTCGTTGGGACTGCCTGTCTGTTGGTTGGTTGGTAGAGCGTGGGCTCGGCTTGCCCGCGTGCTGCTCGTGGCCAGTGTCGCGAAACAACTGAAACTAACCTGCATCACCATGCCATCGACTAAGCCTTGCCGCCGTGTGTCCGCAGCAGTGGGGAATGTTGTGCAGCTAGCACAACGCAAAAAAAAGGTTGCTGTCCGCCGATAGGATCGACAGTATTACGCACACCGTCACGCGTAAGATGAAGGCAAGAACTGGTTCTCTACATGATTCCATGCGAACGCGCGAAGAACGCAACGCGATCGCACACTGACGATGTTTATTTTGCTTCTTATTGTACGTTTCCTGGCCTTTAAAGCTGTAGTAGTTTCGTATCGATTTATCGCTATTCTATCTGCCATTCGTTTCATCGTTTTCTACCATGATTTTACTATTTCTCTCATTCCCTTTTGCTTCTATATGTTCGTTTCGTTTTGTTGTTTACAAACAATCATTTCTTAGCGTTCTTTTTTCAAACCAACCAAGCTAACGAACAGAAAAGTATTAATCATTCAATAGGGTCGACGAATCTGGATTAGACAACCAGTTTAAGCTATATATAAATAATAAATAAAAATAGCATTACGACCTGGTCGTGTTTGACGAAAAAAACATGGAAACAAAGGTGAGACAAATTGACGTCTACGCTACACTTTAAACCCAGTTCCTTCGAGCTCATAGTTAACGATCGACATCTAACGCATGTCAAGCTGATTACTCTACTCATAAAGCGAGACTCTCGTTCGCACAGCAAAAAAACCGCACATCGTCCAACGGAGATTCAGTACCGAGCCCGCTGGATGAAGGTAAACCGGTAGAGTTGAAGGTCTCCGTCATGTAGATGAAAACATTGTAATTGTTGTGGAGGGAGGCAACTACAAATGCATGTCGAGTGCGATGATAAAGACGTGAGTTGGGCGGGGGTCTTGAGTTAAGGCAAAACATGCCATGTTCGGTAGAAGTATGCGGTGTGATGTACCGGTGAACTAATTAATCATTAAAGAACTACGCGTTCCCCCGGGTAAGATGGTTTAAAGCGGTAAAACGCAACCTTTTTTTGGACTCTGTTTTTGGTCGTTGGATAAATTCTTAGTAAAAATATTGCCTAAAAATGTACACTTTATATTGTGTAAATATTCCATACATTTTTTTTATACATTTTCTCGCTTAAAACCGAACTCTAAGATTAATAATCTATTTAATAACAAACATTTTCAATTAGTAGAACATTATTTTTTTAACAAAGTAATTCAGTGATTCATAAAACTTCATTTGTATTATGTGTAAATCCTAAAAATGAGTTTAAATCGTTACCATCTGGAATTCACCACAAAACCAACAGGGTGTTGAGTTGGCACGTTGAATGCAATGAAGATTGCATACCGTTAGGCGCAAAGTACGAACTCGCTACAGCGTGGTGATCACGGTGAGTGCTGGGCGTATACTCAATGAGCTTGAGGCCAACATTATGATCCAATGATGCAATGATGGCTTTGTCGTCCAAAAATGTGTGAAGCATTAATTGCCATCCCAACTGTACGATTTCAAAACGAAAAACAATTTAAATCACACACCAAAAGCGTGCTTTTTCTTTGCTAATAATAATTCCTTGTCCATAGTTCTTTGGATAGCCAAATAAGAAAGCAATGCTAGCACAGAAAAATAATGTGTAAAACTAGCCCGTGAAAGCACTGACTTTACATCCGTTATGCCCTTCGCTTTCTGTATAATACCCTATAGTACATTCTCATATAATTGAGTACTTACATGATGTAGTAGTAACTATCCCGATCAGCCGCTTTATGAGTTCTCATGGTCCCATTGACTCCTCCGCCAACAGAACCGGATCGGCTGCCCCCTCCGCTGCTGCCTACCGAAGACGACGACGCCGAAAACGAGGGGCTCGCCGTTGATGGTTTCATTGACGTCATGGCGGACACTTGGCCGAACAGATTTCGCAAGTTGTCCATGGTCAACCAGTGTTGTTGTATAATGCGATGTGCTGGTAGTATTCAAGCGTATAAACTCGAATTTAGCTGCGTGGTGCCAACGAGACGGTCACCGAAAACAACCGTATGACTATTTCCGACGCAATAACAATAAAACGACCAACACTGAACTATCTTCTGTCCGTTCTTTCGCTGCTCGCAATGTCTTTGTTGTGTGCTTTTAGCTTTAAGCTCTACTTAGAGGAAACGCAATATGCTACTGCCTCCACTATTCCGGCTATATGTGATCGACGAATCCGGGTTGCACACATAAGAACCGTCCGGTGAATCTTGTTTATCAAGAGCTGCCGTTCACAGGAGACGAAGAAATAAACACACGCACACTGGGAGCTTCAGCTTCAGCAAAACAACCTGCAAATAAAAGCAAAGAAACGCATTTATTGTGTGAATACATTGGGTTGGGGTTTTGTTTGATAATTCAATTTTGGGGGCCCGAGCACGGTCTTATCAGTGGACGTTTGCGGTGGTGCGGCGGCTGGGTGTTAGGTGGTGGGTGTACCAAATGGCCTTTATTTGTGTCGCTTCGTGCGATCTTTACCCCGCTATCTTCACGTAGAGGCAGCAACCAAACCAAACCACCGTTCGTATGGCTAGGACTGTTACCAAGGCCACACATCATGCCGGGTACAATGCGGGTCAATCGATACCGATAGTGACGCTCCTCCAATTCTCGAACTTTTTCTTGGTTTCGACGGATGTGATGATGATTGGCTGATTGAATTAAGACAATTTGAAGCTACCCGCCCCTAGTGCAGATGGACCATTACAAACCTTTCTGTTGGTTCTGTTGTTATAGAATCAACGTGCCATAATGTTCTAAATCCAATATAAAAGATTACGCATATGCAAACATTGCATTTCGTAAGTAATTCGATTTACTAATTACACGAATCTGTAACAAAAAACGCACAACAACAAATCACACAACGAACCTAATTCCGAACCAGAAGGTCATCGGAATTTATTGAAATGTTTAGGAATCCCTACTCTATACAGTAGTTGCTATGTATCCACCTTACCAACAGAGCCTGCTCTAAGCTGTGCCCTTTCGTAACCAACGGGGTACACAAGAAACGTCCACTCACACGCATCAAAGTGGGCAAAGTCGAAGTGGTTCATTTTATAGTTTCGCTGCATCGTTTGCATCGATCGAAAGGGTACAAAGTACAGCGACCGAACACAGACGAGAGCGGGTGGTTTCACGGTGACCCTGTTCGGCCGAGAGGGAAGGAAGGCGATCATTAAGGTTGGTATGAGGGAGATCAGAGACACACGTACACATGTTGCCAGCCACATCTCATCCTTCTTCCGGTCTTGCTAGTTTTAATGCTGCGTTCAATGCTGTACGTTAAGATAAAGCGCTCTAACAACGGTTAAGTCGTTCACTTTGCGCTGTCCTTCATTTGAAATAGCTTCGGGAAAATCTACCACTTAGGTTGTTAGCTTAGGATAGCAAGAAAGCCAGGTAGGGTGGTGTAACCTATCTAAGGCTGTCTGATTGTAAACACATTAGAGGTGTAAATTAAAGTAAGGCAGCATAAATGGCGTTGTAGAGTGATAAGCTTACAAAATAGGCGATTGTTTCGTGGGTTTTGTTTTTAGGCAATGCGATAAGGAACAGGCTCTGTTATCACAGCTTTAGAACATCTCAACAAAACAGATATAATCTCGAAGAAGAAAAAAACAAGTTTTAATTCGACTTCTTGCAACATTTTCAATTCATACATCGATTGAGTGCAGGGATCGGCAATGCACAAATCGTTAAAAAATTTGTACAATCAAATTTATCTATAGTTTACAAAACAGTTCTGGATCCAATACCAATAAAAGAAACTTACTGCTTACCCAGCTGTTAGAAATTAACTAAAGCAGCACTATGAATAGCCGTGCCTGTGTCAAATGCATACAGATAATTCTAATTCATTATGAATGATTTGCCGAGCACTGAATTGGCCCTCTTCATATGTGCGGCGTATGCGTGTGCGTTTTATCTTGCATATCAAAACAAAACATTCCCCCGCACTGTCTTCTCGCATATTCTTCTTTTCTGCGTAACATTTATCACTTCATTCGCTTATTTATGGATTTATGTTATGGCAGACAGTGCCGGGGGTTATTTTACTCCTATTCGCACTGCTCATGAAGAAGCGCGTAATTGTTTTCTTCCTAATCCATAAAATTGCAATCCAAACAAAGTCACAAAAAGTTTGCCCATGCTACACAAATGGGGAGAGGGCACGGTCTCGTTGATGATAGGAAGCAGTCGACACATTTATAATCTCTTTTATGAGCTATTTTTGGCACACGGCCTACTACAACACTATGCCATGATGATGCCATGGTGGTGTGCTCAGTTGTGATCATACGATGTGTTTGGATGTTGTACTGGGGAAGCATCGCAAGAAAACCATTCTCCACCCATCATCATCATCATAATCAGCAACATTTATATTTGGCAAATGATTCGAAGAAAACACAGACACTTTTCACCGGAACGAAGCATTTTGCCGTATCTCACACTTCCATTTCTACTCCCCCGTCCCATCGCAATATCTCAACAACATGCAAATCTTTCCACCAACACAAGGGATTTTTCTAATCGACAGTTCCGAAAAGCTTTTCTGCTTTTTGATGACTTTTGACAGTTTTTTTTTGTTTTACTTTACACACCACAAAAAAAAGAAAAAAAAAACAATGGTAATAAAAAGCCCACACCATATTGCGTCTCATCTTCATACATAGTCCACAATACACAGGGTAAGGACACAACTTTTAATTAAATTTACACCGCCACACACTGTTGCGAACGGTGAATAAAACCCACCTTTATTCCTGAAGTCACTCGCCACTCGTTTCACCGTACCGCTGCCTGTTTGTTTGTTTGTTTGGTATGGTAAACTTTTTAGGTTGTAATTTTTTGTACACTTTAAAACCTTCGTAAAACTGACGACTGCCGAGCAAATGCACACCCACCAAACGAGTGAAGTGCGAGCGTTGTGTTGTGTTGTGGTACAGCGCGAGAGCGTAACTGGAATTGTAAAGCTTCCTCCAGTGCACTTGACGGGGTCCTTTATACTTGGAAACACAGGCATGGTGGTACAGTGGGGCGAACAGCACCACGTACCATGGAGGAGTTTATTTTTGAAGAAAGTATTAAGATGCTGATTATTCGTAGAATCGCGTAGAAGAGTATCTCGAAAGGGTTTTAATTCCATTCAAGTGTTTATCTGTTTTATATAAAAATGATTGTTTTCGCTTACAATTCGGTTTCCTGTACTTGATGGGCTACGTGGTACTGTAAGTGCATTTGGAAAGATGTAGTGGTGGGGTTTCTGGAGAAAAAACCTTTCCCACCGTAGAGTAAGCGAGACAGAAAACAAACAAACACGGTATTCCTACACTAGCGTACGTTCAAACACGGACAACATTGATCAGCAATTATTGGTATGGATCGTATTGTTGATATGAACAACATTTAAGCAATCAAAAATATTAATGAAATAATAACAGAATTTATAAATTTATAATTAAAAAAATAAACACTACAAAGAAAGAATATCAACAGGCGTAAAGGATGAATAACCAGAACATGAGAAAATCTCCCAACAAAAGACCAATGGAAAATTCCTTCCCGAAGAATAACAAACACACACACGAAACGGACCTTTGAAAAATTCTCTTTTGTCCTGTTGTCCTCGTGGAAAAAAAAAACTGATTTTCTATTGTTGCTCGTACTCTAGCATTGTGGCTTAACTACCTGGCAATGATTTGGCCACCGTGTGCAACGTTATGGAAAATTTCCAAAACTCGTTAAGGTACCGGATCGAAAGCTGTACCCAAACTGTAGTCGAATGGAAAATTACCAGAAACCTTTCCGAATGGATTTGGGGTACCCAAAGCAAAGTTTCCTTTCGAGAACACCCAGCTGGTCTAGCCCAAATCAGAAAGCCATCGTAAATGGGATCGATAGTTGCTCTTCTGAGCGTTAAAGTACAATCCAATCAAAATAGTTCTAATGAATGTAACAAGCGTGCAAATAGTTTAACACGCTTTTTGATAGAGAAACATCGAGATGTGGGATTTGTGTACTCGATCCTTGTGAAAGCTGTACAATGGTGGTTGATGCCTGTTGCTAAAGTTGATTCTCTCTTTCCATAAATAAATTATTTCATTTTCTGGTATTTGATACGCTATGGCGTTTGCCTATATGGTTCAAATTACATCCGTAGGTAATGTAATGTTTGAGCAACGTTCAGAAACTCCAAAGTACACGAAGGCAAACTGGCCCTACAACATCATTAGCGCCACATGCAACTAATGCACTATTATCATTGCTTGCATCTCTAACAGGAATAAAATGCAACAACCTTGTCATACACAGCCGGAATGGAAGACGCTCCCGATGAAATACGATTACACGTCCATAAACCACCGCTAACCAGTTTGCTGCAAAATGCGATCCCATTCCCTCATTCACACATACGCCTGATCGGCTGATCTGTTTTAACCGATCGTGTGACCCCTATACCAGTATCTACGAACCCGATCGGGCGCTCTAAATGCTACGTTTTCATTAAGTGCCGGGTGTAAAATGCAAACAATTTAGATTCCCGACGATGGATAGATTTCCCCCGTCAGATGCGCAATAACCCGCGCGGCCAGTGTTTCTTCATTGGCCACTCGAGCCAGGGATTAGTGGAGCGGGACGTTGACAAGGTGGTAACACTCGTGGGATCGATTATCGCGAAGTCAATCAAATCGTATCACAGTTGCTTTTGCAAGAGATTACACTCTCACTTCTTTGTTTGTCCGGTACTATTGAGCTATTTCAGGAATGTGATAGATTTGTTAGTATCCTTATTTGAAATACTAATTATTGTATATTCTCGAACGGTACGAAAACGATTAATGATGACAGGACTGTTCTTCACTGGTAAATATTTATGTAGCGATCGATTGAGATAGAACAAAAACACATTAAACATTCGAGATCATGCTCTACAATACCGGCAAATGTTATTATTTTGCGTCTAGTCACATCGAGGAAGTTGAAATAAGTGGATTACACAATATGTTTGTTAAAAGTAAAAGAAAGTACACGTTACGGACTTTGCTAGATCCCTGCGTCTAGGGACACTTGCGTTCGACTTGACTTTTGCCCGATTCTTCGTACTCCTGCGAAGAGATCCACATCTGCTGGAATGTACCGATACTCCCAAGAATTGAACCTCCAATCCATGCACCGAACCTTCGTTCAACCGAACCGTTTGCCGAGATCATCTTCAGGCGCGTGTTCGACGGTGCACGATGCTGCAGGTCTCGGTTGAGTCGCTCGGCAAAACCGGGTAGCAGGGAATTACCGCCCGTAACTACCACCGAACCATACAACGACAAACGAACGTCTGCATCACACATGCCCACACTTGCCGAGGCCAGCTGTCCCGCGCCGAGCATATTGTGATCGAACAAACTCTCCGCAAGCTTGAAGCGCTCGGGACCAAAATCCTGATGGTACCCGTTCGGGAACTCGTAATGTACGGCAGGGATTTGGGCAGCCGTTCGCTCATCGTACGGTGTTTCCAGTACTTGCACAACGGACATTTGAAAGTCTTGCAGCAATCCCTTCAACATGTACTGTTGCCAGGAAGCGGTCAACTTTTCGGGGAGTTCTTTCGGCGTGAACCGGGCCGTATCGCGCTCCTTAATGACATCCTTCGATGCGATGGCGTACGTTGGTGTGAGGTCTATGTTTTGACTTTCGAGATAATGGCGACACTGCAGAGAAAGGTAATCACCGCCCAGGGGTGATTTTACTACTGCCTGGCTCAGGACATATCCTTCCTGCAAGGTAAAATACAAGTTGTATAAAAATGACAAAAGCTTACAAAGAAAGGGCGACAGACAAACGTACATGAACCGGAACGGCCGAGGTATGTGTTGCGCCACTATCCACTACCAATGCGGTGGCACGACCGTTTGCGAATGCCGCCAAAACCGCATTCTTCACGAGAAAGAATGCTGGCACATTGTATTTTTCCAACATCAATTCCGTTAAGCGCTCGCGATTATTGCGCACGTTCCAGGCTGATTCGGAAAACAGTACCGGATGGTACATTGATTCCGATTGAACAACCTGCAAAATTATCAAATTCCGTGTTTATCAATTCGATTAAGCAGAGTGGGATCGATTGGAATGAAATCCTACCTTGGCGTACACGTAATCAATGACTTTCTCAAACAGATCCCAATTCTCAATCATGCCATCCTTCATGTACGACTGAATTTCCATGCTTGGTCGTGCGACGTTGATGTGAGTTGTGTCAACGTAATATTTATTCGCTGCAAAAGAAACGCAATTTAGTTCATTCAATGCAGCCGTAAGACCTCCTTAGCCTATCAATACGTACTGCTCCCGATGTTGTTGTCCGCTTTTGTCTCGAGATCCGAATTCATTACCGGATCTGCCGGACCAACGCCGACAACGGATGGGATGTCGGCTTTCGGTGTGTCATCCTGTGCGTACCCTACACGCAACGAATGATGGCCAGGGTCGAAGACAAGCGCTCCAATTTCATCGCCACCGTATAGCATGCCACTGCCACTCATCGTTTCGGTGGTGTTTGTAGAATGAAATCTTTTAAAGCGAACTAAATTTGCAATATAAAATCCACGACAAAAATACGAACATCAACAAACGCAAACAATTCCCGGCGTCACTTTCCGTTTTGACAGCAGGGAAGCCGATCTGACACTCTCGATGACAGCTATGGTGACAGGCGTGTATTTTATAGCTGGCGTAGAGATGGTGCTATAAAAATGGAAAATAACAAACATTCAATCGTCTCGTTATTTTCTAATGTATTATCAGAATTGTATGGGAAATTGTAATTTTATTCTTTCTTTTCATAAACTTACCAACCAATACCAACGACATTTGGAATTTAAGTTCAATCCATTTGTTCCCATTGTGCAATATATCCCCAAAATATGTATCTAGTTTCCTCTGTGATTACTTTTCCTCTGCTCGGATCCTCGTAGCCACGAATCACACAACTTCCTGGAACTTTGTCATCTGTGCCGCAATGTTGGAATTAAGTATGGTCAATCGTTTGCTAATCTGTTCTATTTGCATAGAAACACGCATATAATAGACAATTTTTCGTTATTTACAGTGCCTTCGTCTATAGTGGATGTTGGATCGGCCCGGCTGAAGAAAGCGGTCGACAAGGAACTGTTTATTTCAAGATGTCGAAATCGATTGAAAGGGGTAATTTACTCATTCATGCGGCCAAAGTAGTCTTTTATCCACATCTTTTAATTCTGTCAATAGAAAAAGAACCTGAAAAAATACCTTCCCGAGCGGTTCAGCTTCCTGTATCAGTTCCTATGGAATCAGATGCCATCCAACCTATACGAGAACATCATCGGAAAGCTAAACAGATCTCACCAGGAATTCAAAACAAAGGTTATAAGTTCGATGGTACCAGACGAGGTACTGTACAGCCCGGATGATTACAAAACTTCCAAATTTATGACCGCCATGATGTTTGTCGATGTTTCCGGTAAGTAATGTTGTTTTATTTGGTTTACGAATTTGTCACCCTTAACTTCAACGAACATAAAGCCGGTTCACGAATTGAACAATATCTTTGTATACCACTTCCGGAAGCTGCAATGCGGCAAAATGCCCTCCGTCGTTGTGGTGATTACTTTGCATTAAGTTCGTAAAATGTTCCTTCAGTATCCAATCGGGATACTGGAACAATTCATGACGAAATTTGGCACATGCCGCTGGAACATGGGTAGGAATATTTTCGTACTTTCTTGCCTGTTCTGCTTCACTGAAAGATTCCACATACAACCTTTGGGATGTTGTTATGCTATCGGAAAGATAGTAGATCATCACATTATCGAGCAAAGCGTCAAGCGAGTATTGTCGTTCCAATCCACCATCTTTCAGATCTCGATTTGAGGGGTCAATCCATGTGTAAAACTTTTCCAATATGTAAGCCGCTAATCCTACTGGATTATTTTGAAGCACTGCTCCGATCGCATCTGGTTTAGTAGCCTGTAGGTGCATATAGCCTCCTTTGAGAATTGACTCAGCAATTTTCAACCACCTAGGGTGGTAAAACTCTACGAACTGTTTTTCGATGAAATAGTTCGGCAGCAGGTTCGAAATGACCATTTTGCCCAAGGTGAGAGGATTTTCATTTCCCATACACATGTTGAGATGAACACCTGGAAATAGAATTGATTTTGATACGATAGGTAGGTTTATAGGCTCTCTAGCTTGTACATACCCAAAATGTCCTTCTCAAACAGAATGGCCATCAAGTTACCAACAATGGCACCCCAATCTCCGCCATGGACGTAAAACCTTCTGTATCCTAACCGTGCCATCAGGTTTTTCATTATCACTGCTACTTTGGACGCACTCAGACCTGGTTTCGATGATCCCTGAGACCATCCGAACCCGGGCAAACTCGGTACAATTACATCGAAAACGTATTCCTTGTCACTTGTTCGATTACTTAGCCGCGGAATAATGTCATAGAACTCACGCACCGATCCGGGCCAACTGTGCAGCATCAACAGCGGTACGATCCGCTTGGGATTGATGACCGTGTCCGACTTATCGCGTATGAAGTGTATGTCTAGTCCTTGAATTTGAGTTTTAAAGTGCGTAAATCGATTCAAGTAAGCTTCCCGTTCATCCCAGCGATCCAAATAATCGGTACGCCAGTACTGAATGATTTCCTGCAAACGATCCCCGCTGAATCCGTACTGGAACGCGGTATCTGGTAGAGATGAACCTTCGTACAACTGTTTTCGCAATCGTTCAATCACTTCAGATGGATAGGAAACGTTAAACGGCACTACCTCCAAACTGTCCCCATACGGATCACCACCATCTGGTCCCCAGTACTCATAAAACTCAATATTGTTCGGTACACGTGGCGTCTCGGTCGATGCATCGTAGATTCTGTAGCCGAGTGCGATAAGTATGCCGAGCAAAACAAAACTAACGCGTGCGATTAGACCCATTGTCGCTACATGGAAGCAATCCGAAATGCTACTGAGCTCAAACACATTCGGCACTCTAGCGAAGTTTCGTTTGGAAACGAGATTTTTGATAAATGCTACCTTATCAATCAGAATTAGATAAAACCCCTTTCTATGGACCATGTTGATAATGTGAGTCAATGTGTAAGTGAGGGAATCCCAATCTAAGATTAATTCGGATTGCTTGTAACAGGTAGCAGGTACGTTCTCTACAAGCAAAGAGTGGGTTTGATTTTAATTAAACTTAATCAAATATAGATTAACACGTTGCTCATGTAGGACACATTTATTTGTTTATTTTACTGTCATGTAAAAGAGTGCGAGATAGATCTGATCCATTTATCAGCAGGACCTTTTCAATAAAGTGTACTAAATCCAGATATACTACTTCCGGTAGCTGCATTACCGCAAAATGACCACCTTCATTGAAATGATTGCTCTGTATCAAGTTAATATAGTGGCCTCGCAATGCCCAGTCTATTGTGTGTAGTATATCATGTTTAAATTTGGCACATGCCGTCGGTACCGTATTGGGAATTCGCTCAAGCTCACCGGCAAATAGTTCTCGCTTACTAAATGCCTCCACGTAAATCCGCTGCGATGTGGTAATGCTATCGGTCAGATAGTATATCATAATGTTATCCAACAAGGCATCGAGGCTGAAAGCCCTTTCCAGCCCACCATCCGGAAGCTTGCGGAAGGCACGATTTGTTTGTGTGGAAAACTTCTCCAGAATATAGGCCGCTAGTCCAACAGGGTTTCCAACTAGGACCGCACCGATAGTGTCCGGTTTTGTCGCCTGTATATGCATGTATCCGGACTCGATCAGTATTTCTTTGAGGTAGGTTTGCAATGGGAAGTAGTATGGAATGTACTGTTCCTCCATAAACTTCCACGGGACGAGACTAGCGATCATGGTTTTCCAAGTCGCCAGCGTACCGATTACGCCACAACCGATCTGATGTATACCTGGGTGAAATATAGGGGAGTGAGCATTCTTGAGAAAAAGAATTATATCTTGCGCGTTCTATATCTCACCGATCACGTTCTCTGGAAAGTATGTGCCCATCATGTCCGTTATGAGTGCGCCCCAATCACCTCCATGCACGAAGAACCGTTTGTGTCCTAAGCGTTCCATGAGATTCTTCATGATGATCGCCATCTTTTGACCGCCCAATCCTACCTTCGCACTACCCTGCGACCATCCGAAACCGGGCAAACTCGGTACGATCACTTCGAAAATGTACTCTTTTTCTTCGGAGTTGGTAAGAAACGAAATGATGTCGTAGAACTCTCTGACTGAACCAGGCCAGCCGTGCAGTAGTAGCAACGGCACTGTTTTCTGGCGATCGACGACCTTTGGTCGGATGTGGATGTAATGAATGTCCAAACCTTGAATTTGTGTCTTAAAATGTGGATAGCAGTTCAGCAGCGGTTCGCGTTCGGTACTCCATTTGGGTAGATACTGTTCACGCCAGTAATGAATGAGTTCTTGCAAACGATTACTATTGAACCCATACTCAAATGCACCGGCATCTTCGAGCGGAGCAGCTAGATGGGGCAGATCGGTTAGCTGTCGAATTAGCTTCTGTATCACTGATGCGTTATACGAAATGTTGAATGGCCGTATTGAAGTATCTTCTTGATAAGTAGCCGCATCTCCAGGTCCCCAATATTCGTCCAGTTTCAGTGCTGGCACTGGTAGTGGTGTTGTAAGTTCACGATAATATTGATAACCCGTCAAACCAAAGCACCCGACAAACAGCCACAGAAACTGTGTCCCAAGACCCATAGCTTAAGTGGTACTGGTGCTTTACCCATTGTTGCCGGTGTGTTCTCCACTGTCCGAATGGAGTTCTATTTACGCATCACAATAATGCAGTGTCATCGTTGAGGGGGGTGTGTTAAGATAAGGGATAGCAAACATGTGGAAGTTGATTCAACCAAGCTGAACTCACTATGGGTGAAATCAATTGAAATAGATGTTAGTCAATTAAATGTAATATAATCTTATTACGTGTGTGCTATTAATGGACATGATCGAGACATCATGTACGGGTGGGGAATCAGTATAAATTACTTGCCTAGCATAATTCCACTCTTTTCCAGGTACCCTTTTTTGGTCGGTACTGATCCATAGTATAACCTTTGCTCATTGATTGGAACGTGTTTGTATTCGCAGAAAGATAAGAATTGAGCCTTCAACCGACGTGAATCATCTCCTCCGCTAAACCCACATTTCTTTCTTTTTTTTTTTTGCTCGAACTGTATAGTTCATTTTTACTTTTTACAGTTCAACGACAGAGCTAATATAATTTTATTCGTAGTAAAAGGCACCAAATTACCCCTGTCTAGAGCATTTTAATTGCTCATTGCACGCAATGTTGCTCACTTTTGAAGCGAGGCAATAAATGTAACAAAATCTTTGTACAACACCTCCGGCAGTTGCATAGCTGCAAAGTGGCCACCATCCTCGTAATGATTACTCTGTACCAGATTGGTAAAGTGATCCTTCAAAATCCAGTCAATCTGTTGGAACAATTCGTACCGGAACTTGGCACAGGCAGCCGGTACCGCGGTCGGTATGCGATCGATATCCTTTTTCAGCTCGTCGGATGCAAATGCTTCCGCATAAATCCGCTGCGAGGTTGTGATGGTATCAGTCAAGTAATAGATCATTACGTTGTCCAACAGGGCGTCTAGCTTGAAATATTTTTCGAGCCCACCATCGGGCAGATTGCGATAAGCTGGATTGGTCCAGGTGGAGAACTTCTCCAGAATGTAAGCTGCAAGACCGACCGGATTTCCCTGCAGTGCCGTACCGATGGTGTCTGGTTTCGTTGCTTGAATGTGCATGTAACCGGTCTCTTCAATTATGGTAGCGAATTTACTGCCGAGTGGGAAATAAAAATCGGTGTACTTTTCATCAATAAACATGGAAGGACGCAGAGAAGCAAGGAACATTTTCGGGTAGGCCAGAGCCGTATTGACGGAGCACATGTTAAGATGAACACCTAAAATGAGATCAAATTCATTGATAAGTTAAGCGATCGCTGACAATACTCGATTTCACCAATTACCTAATACGTTGCTCTGGAAGAAGGTAGCAATATAATTTCCGATTAAAGATCCCCAGTCACCGCCCTGGATGTAGAACTTGTCAAACCCAACGCGGCTCATAAGATTTTTCATCACGATCGCCACTTCTGAGGGACTGAGACCCTTTTTCGCGCTTGCCTGTGACCAACCGTAACCAGGAAGGCTCGGTACGATCACTTCGAACACAAAGTCCTTATCGTTTGACTTGGTCGTTAGCAACGGGATAATGTCATAGAATTCGCGAACCGAGCCGGGCCATCCGTGGAGCAGAAGCAATGGCAGAACCTTAGTGCCGGCGGGGACTTTTGGCTTCACGTGGATGAAATGTATGTTGAGCCCCTGAATTTGTGTGTGGAAGTGGGGGAATTTGTTGAGAAAAGTCTCCCGCTCGCTCCATTTGTCCAGGTACGTGGTTCGCCAGTACTTGATGATCTCCTTCAGCCGGTTGGTGTTGAATCCATACTCAAATCCGACTCCTTCAAGCGGTGCCGTCAGTGCGGGGATATCGTTTAACTTTGTCCGAAGCTTCTCGATCACAGGAGCATCGTACGACACCTTAAACGGTTTAATGCTGGTGTCCTCTTTGTATTGCTTCACATCTCCAGGGCCCCAGTATTGTTTGAGATTGAGCTCCGGAACGGGTTGCGGCGCAGTCAGTTCACGGTATTGCTTCAACACCACAGCTACACCCAGAGATATAAGCACGAACACAACTCTCCTCACGAAACCCATCTTGTACGAGAATGGACACGAACTGACGGATCTTTAACCTGAAATGACGATAAATGGATGGTCCGCGTTGTAGACTGCCTTTGACCTGTGTTCATGGATAAGACGCACCGATAAGCCAAAGCACTTTTCGAAAATCTTTGACCGTGGTGGAAAAGCGAGATAAGCGGCGAATGATAATGCTGATTATACTGGCGATCATGGTGACATGGCTTGAAAAATGCACCCAACATGCAACACCATTTAAATCATTGATTTGTTATGTAACGACACTTCACTTCACAATACGATAATGAAGTTGTCCATAACACAATTGTTAGAACATCATTGGATAAGAAATTGTTGACCTTTTTCAAATGACTTCATCTACGGCGTGACTCAGCAGATACCGTGAATTATGGAAGGGAGTAAATAAACAAAACAAAATCGGTCCAAAACGGGCCTTTTTTTTACACTGCACTGATTGATGGTAAATTTGGCGATGGCTTTGGCCTTGACAACGGGAATATTGTTTGCAGTCAACAGAAAGGCATCACGATACACTAGTGAGTTCCGCGAAATTGTAGTTTCGTTCCGAACCGATTGCACGAATGTGTAGCAAATATCGATAACAGCTTCCCATTGGATTAAAGATTTGCAAAGAGGTAATTTGCCAGGCCGTAGCTAAACCGTTTCAATGGAATGGAAAGAAGCGTGAAACACAGAAACCCCATGCTTACCGTTCCAGCTGTAAAGTGGTAGTGACAAAGCGGGTCGTCGTTTTGTATGCGTTTGCCGGCGTTAGAATAATGCTTGAGGGTTGATTGAAAAGTACGCCTCCTAAAAAAAGTATGATACATTATATTTTCCTTGGAAATTCTGAGAACCACAGAAAATGGATTAGGGAATATTGGGCAACATAACCGATACCCAACATAACATATTTTTAATAAAAGTATTAACGTTTATTTATTAACAAAAACAACGCCATTTTATGAGAATCCAGAGATTTTCGAATAACATCTCTTTTTGATTTTTTTAAATATTTGTTTAATAATTTATGCTACATTCGGCGTTCCAGTAGAAACTTTTCATTCCAACTACCATAAACATACAGCCGGTGTTGTACCAACACACTGATACTCCGAGCATCGAAGATGAATTTGTTCTAGCTAATGCTATACAAGTATGTTAATATTATGCAAATTGGATGAACAATTGTTGTATCGACACAAGTATCAGATCAGCAGAATGTTTAGATAGTTAGTTTTATACGAATAAATCTTATAAAATGACTTATCGCATTTGTTTTGTTTTTGCACAAGTCATTGCTTGCTCACACGCATACTGTTGCAATTATATACGCGTCGTAATCGCACAATGCTTCTTTTATTCTTAACATTATTCTTCATCGGTTCATTCGTTCGATCGTCTTGATCTAGCATTTGAGAAGGTACTCCTCTACGTCTTGATTTCCGAGGTGATGATTTCCGTAACATCTTCAAGGTGGACCTTTGGACTTGGGGAAGTTTCAGTGTTCTCGTAAATATTGAAATATTTAATCCACTAATCAGATATAGAATTTTTTTTAAATTAACTTTAAAATGCTTCTGCTGTTGGCTTATGTAGCTACCTTTATTTTGGGTGGTCATGCCTGCCAATCCTGCTTTCCGATTCATTGTGAACATGCAAAGAGATGTAACATACTTACTAATCTAGCGCTAGAACCACTTTGCGGTCTTGGCGTACTGCAGAAATTTAATCCGCTCAAGGTCGAGCGCCTTCGTTCTTCTTCTTCTTCTATGGCTCTACAACCTCGACAATGTACCCGTACACCCAATGTAGTTGAATATACCCGCAACAGGTTAGTCAGTCTTGCGTACAATGTCTCGAGCGCCTTCGTTTGCCAATCCATTATTCCAACCTTCGTGACGGACGCATCAACGCATTCGCTCCATCGCAGTTTACCACGCCTCCTCTGTCTGTCTGTACCAGCTGGATTGTCCGGTGCCATTCGCATGACATGACCAGAAGACAGAAGTAAACGTTTCAAAAACTGTACGACCACATGATGAACTACAAAGTAATGCTCAGTTATCCTTTTCTATTTATAGGATTTACCGATCTGTCCGAATTGTACAACAATCCTGAAAATGGAGGAGCATCCAAACTATCACAAGTCTTAAACACCTATCTTGGTGGTATCGTGCACGAAATATTGGGCCATGGCGGTGACATTCTCAAGTTCTCCGGCGATGCCATCCTGGTGCTATTCAAGGCAAACTCTTCCGTATCTTTGCCGGATGTGATTCATCGAGCGATCGATACGGCAATCATTATACAGCTTTCCTATGGACGCTACAAGACCGACGTCGGTGTTACATTGCGCATCAAGATAGCTATTTCGGCTGGTGAGGTCAACTTTTCACTGGTGGGAAATGAATCCTTTTCTCATTATGTCGTTGCCGGCCAGCCTGTATGGAAGGTGAAACTGGCCGAACGCATGGCAATGGCGGGTGACATCATTGTTACATATTATGGTGAGCTTAAGGAAGCTTAAAGTGTGAGTCGATAATAAATCTGGTTTTAATTTCTTTTTACAGCATGGAGCTATATTCACGATAATGAATATGTTTGGGAATCGTGTACAGACAAGATGCACATTAAAATTAAAGGATTTACCAGCTATTGGCGTTCAACGAAGCGGTTAAATTTTGTGGAAGCATCCTTCCGGGAGGATCAGGAGGGTGACGATCCTTTAGGACAGGACGATACAATTAAAATTGATAGCGAAATGCTTGCCAGTAAGTAAGAGGCCTTCGCAAACTATAACGTTCTCGTAGTTCTCAGGGCTGAGTTTTTTTGCAGTTCGTCCTCGCCTTAAATATGTAACGCCACATATTGTGTCATCGTCGTTGCAAAGGTTTCTCATTAAACCTGTTCTGCACGCAGTCGAAAACAACGAACCGCTAGAGTTGTTGACCGAAATGCGTCAAATTGTGACAGTGTTTTTGAACATTGTACTCAAGCCACGGGACGTCGTTGCAATGATCGAGGAAATCAATTCCATCTTCACTACCGTTTGCAAGTACGAAACAGTGAGTTTAATTGTATCTATGATTACACATGATCTTCTTCTAAATTGTAGGATCGTCGAAGGATATGAAGGAATCGTAAACAAGCTCTCATTGTTCGATAAGGATGTGATGTTTCTAATTATTTTTGGTTTGCGCGGCCTGAAGCATGAAATGGACAGTCAAATCGCATTGCACTGTGCGTGTGAAATACAGGACACATACGCAAAAAATCCTTCGATCATTTCTGCTTCGATCGGTATAACGACGGGTATCGCGTATTGTGGCATCGTTGGGCACACGGTGCGGCGTGAATATTCTGCCATTGGAGTTCACGTAAATAAAGCAGCCCGATTAATGATGGCTTATCCGCATAAGGTAACATGTGACAAAACCACGTTCATGATGAGTAAACTCGATCCAGCTCACTTCACGCTACAAGATGCAATACAACTGAAAGGATTGCACAACGTAGGTCCAATCTACGAGTTCAAGGAATTTATTGCGTACGTTTTCTTTTTTGGAGTAAATTGCAAAAGTTAGATTAGTCAACTAAACCGAATCCATTTGCACAGGGAACGCGAATTACTGAAGCCGATGGTGTACAACTATCCCTTAGTCGACCGAGACCAGTTCGTCGAAATTTTCCAGGAAATGATCGAAGATGGTATGGTGATTGCCCAGCAATGTACTCGGACCGACTTTCCAAACGATCAGTGGATTCAAAACTGTCTGTTAATACGAGGCGAAGCGCAGATGGGCAAAACCCGTCTAGTGAATGAGTTTTTCTACATTGCGCTACGCAACAAACACATCAGCTCGTTATGTTTTTCCCTCAGTTTGAAGGATTCGAAGGTAAGAGAAGGCGTTGCATAAACGCAATGAATTGTTTATTGCTCGTATCCTCTTTTGCCCGCCAGAAACCATTTTCTGCGGCAAGCCTTTGCATTTCCCGACCGCTTGGATTCACCGAAACATTAACCACCGTTGCAAGGCAAAATCGCTTGAAGATGTACCTACGGGAGCATAAAATGGAACAACATTTATCGCTTCTAAACGAAATTGTTGGCACGAATTTCAATGAAACGGAGGCAACCGCCAGTTTAAACCAAACGGAAAAAGAATCCGCTAGAAGAGAACTGTTCAGGTTTCTCTGCCAAAAGGTAGCGTTACGCGTTAGTCGTGTGCTGCACTTTGCATACCTACCAGGCGCATAAGCTGTACGCGAATTGTAACTCTTCATTTGTTTGGATGTCTTCAATTGTTTAGACTTTTCAAAATCTTTGGGTGCTGATAATCGACGATGCTGAATTCATAGACGATCAATCATTCGATCTGTTTGACATCATCTGGGAAATGCCACAGATCATTACGGTTCTAGCGGTGGGCTACCAGAAGCGACTAAGCCCGGTTCGTGTTCGCGTTCTCGACCGACCCAATGTGTGCCAGATAAAGCTGCCTCCGGTAGAAACGTTGCTACACAAAGCGGTCGCTTGTCAATTTCTGAACGTTAATGCTATTCCTCTGGATCTGGAAAGGTAGGTGGAAGAGCTTTACAACGGGGCGGCGCTGGTGAGCACGCGATGTTAACCGGTTTTGGGCGCGTTCGATTGGGGACGAGTGTCACGTGTCGGCTGTGGGCTCGTTGAGTAAGGAGGTATTTGAAAATTATTTGTTTTTATTTCGAATCGTGTTTCTGGATCAACAGCTGGACAACAAATCGCCCATGTGCTGCGGTCACGCAGCACGTGACGGCTGTTGGGTTGTTTTATAATCGCCTATTTACCTCTTTCTGTTCAGAGGTGGGAAATCATACGGGAGGCAGGCATGCAAAACTGGGCGGCATGATTGGCGGAACGCAAAGGGTAGTTATTGAGCGTGAACGTGAATGCATAGATTTACAAGCAATTAAAATTGGATGCGGTGCATCAATAGACGCGCTTGTTTCGTCATCATCGGAGCGATCAGGATGCCCGTGCTTATGCCATCTAGTATCCTCACATAACAATTGTGCTAGAAAACTAGCTCAATTTGGTCATGTCTTGATTGCAGCGGTACACGATTCATAACAACGTGCATTCGTCACCGTTATTTTAGGCATATATTAGATGGGATTGGATGCACACTTGGCTGGCGGGAACGATGCAGTATGATCGAACTTGAGAAAGCACCGTTTTAGTTATTAACATAGAACCTACCGGGTAAGACCAGCGGCATTAACTGGATACAGTTATGGTTTAAGCAAATGAGATACAGCTTTTGTTTTCACCGCAATATGCAAATGTAAGAAAGGTACAGCATAGACGAGAGTGACCAGGACATTTTTTGTTGTTCTGATGTAAGAAACGCATGTTCAACACGGAACGGAAAGCTTTCGTTACAGCTGTCAATGTGAGATGCGTTGTGCAAAAGGGTCAGGAAAGTTGAGACGTGCGTAAGAGCATTACATCCACATTCAGGTTTGGAAGAGAACAGCAGTTGAGTAGGACTGGGTTGGTTCGGTGATGTAATAACATTCGCTTGCCTTATATCCTATCATCAAGAAACGGTTACTAAAGAATTTCGTTCCGCTATTTAGGCTGTTGCACACCATCAGCAACGGGAACCCGGGATGGATCAACACATTTCTGCTATGCTTACGTCAGAGCGGTATCCTGCGTGTGAAGCGTATGGGTTACTGTGAAGCCCAGACGGAAGGCTACGTATTCTGCGATTCGTCGTTCCTGCAGCGGGACAGCATCAAGTCCAGCTCCACACTCCGGCCAAGCCTTTCCGACTGGCGACTGTTCGAATCGTCGTTCGACATCGGTGATGCACTGCTCTATCCGGGCGATCAGGCGCCTTCACTGTTCAACAGGATCGTGGACGTGGCGTACCTGACGGATACGGTCGACACGAAGGATTACTACACCTCCCGCAATCTGGAAGCATTTCATCTAATGCTGTACGATTCGCTGTCCGCCTTCGAGCAGCTCGTATGCAAATGTGCTGCCTTTTTGGGGCAGAAGTTTCTACGCGCCTCGCTAATGTACACGATGGCGATGGAGAGTGAATGGGATGTAGCAATCGGTAAGTTAATCGGCGTGAATACGCGGAAGTCGGTGCAGAAAGGCGAATTCTCAAGTTCACCGCGGTACATGCGTGGTTACGCTCGTTTGCAATTCGTCTAGCGCGCTGCATGCAGATGCAGTAGATACGAAACGCGATCTACAAAATTCAATTACCATTGCTGATCGAATGGATCACCCGAAATTTTCTAACTTCGCCATCCTCTGCGACCTCGTAATGTTTTTTTTTGTTCTTTTCTCTGCCAAATCTTTTACTTCTCTGTTTCACGCAAACTCTTGTGGAAAGCAATGAAGAAACTGTTTGACCTTCAAATTCTGTCGTGCGCAATCGGAGACTTTAGCGAAGGTTTCCGTTTAGCGCAGAAGAATGTCAACAGCAGCTGGTTGGCGCGTGGTGAATGTGCTTGCATTGCACTGGACGTAGACCGTAAGTATTCGAGCCGATGGGAATTAGTATGGGGACGTACAGATACTAGCTTGTTTTTTGTTTATTCTAGGAAGCTGCAAAGATCTACCGAAGTACGCAGTTTGTGGATACTCTAAATTCAATTCTAGTGAGTTCCATAGTACGGTGTATAATTTGGTAACAGTGGAACAGAAAAAGCAGTATCACAGCAATGCTTTGGAATTCATTGAAAGTGAAACTAAAAAGTAAGTAATTAATTTGTGAACATTGGATTGCCGTCACCTTCTAATGGACGATCATATATCACGTCGTAGATGTAACTCATGTGGATCTGTATCGTTTAAAAATTTAATGAGCTGCGAAGAAACGTACGAAGTGCAGGTTGGCTGTCATAGGGCTGAGGAACCAGAAGCGAATGAAATGTTTCTTCAAAATAGTGCAAGTGTAAGTGTTATTTATGTATGCGCTAGATCCTTTTTCTTACACTCGCTAATCATCGCTTCTTCTCTTTTAATTCTATAGCGATTTTCGTTGTACTCCTCTCAACGTAAGCTAATATCTGAGGTTTCTAGTGTGTTTAATGTGTTTAATTGTGTTTAATGAGTTTCGCTTTCAGAATCAATGATATTTGACTGCTTCAGACGCCGCCGTAGTTCCCGCAGTTCGCGACGTGGACCGGTTCTCAGCTATGGGGCGTATAACTTTGTCTCCTGTAACTGTAACATGATCCTTTACAGTATGTTCAGCGATATAGTGCTGCATAGCAAAGGTGCGGGTTTGCTGGAAAAATGTGTAGAAGCCAATATTGAATGGGCACGGATCTGCATTAAACTATCAAACATTCCGAAAGCCATCTCCATTCTTGAGGATGCTGGAAAGCTGATGACGGTAGGCAGTGTACATTAGTGAGTGTATAAGAGTGCTAGCTAAGAGTCCTTTTGTTTACAGCAAATTGACACAGCCGAAAACATTGCTCTCGTCACCTACCTCAAGGGTCGTCTATATACCTTGGAAGCGAAAGGAAAGTACTGTTTGGAGCAGTTTGAGCGTGCGCTAGAACTGTACTATCGTGCCTTACGGACACTAGGGATGAGTTTTCCAAGCAGTCGGTAAGTTTCCAAAGGAGCCTTACATCTTTTCTGTACTAAAACTAATGTTCCATGGTATCTGGTACAAAGCTCTTTGGTTCGATTAAAGAGTCGGTATTATTTGATGAAGGTGAAAAAATATCTTAAACCCACCAAGAAAGAAAAAAGCTCCACCAGCAAAGGGCTTTTCTATAGCTTGATCGTATCGCAGATCGCTAGTTGCTTCAATGGTATGCATAAACTGTTCGTCAAGTTACGTGATTGGGATCGTGCCACATTAGCGGCAATCTGGGGTCTGAAGCATGCTCTGCGCCACCGCAAGAGTAGTACGGTGTTGGTAAAGTCGTTTGCCAATTTTTTCCACGCAGGTAAGCAAGTTGGTACTAAGGTAGAGGATTTTTCCTTAATCTACAAAAGAAAATCCTTAAATTTTTCTTTTAGCCTACCATGTCGGGTTCTCGGAAAAGACCGCTTGGATGCAGGAACGATCACTGGAGATAGTTGCTGAAAATGTTCATCGGATCGATGCGGACTATCTGGATGCAGTAGCCCGCTACTACACTGCTCTGTTTCTTTGTCAGTAAGATCTTTTTCATGTGTGTTATGCTTAGAACGGTAACTCCATTGCTCTATTTTATCCATCACGGTAGGACGATACGTTCGAAGAAAGTTCTATCGATTGAACTGGGCAAGGTTGTACTGCACATCAACGATAGGCTGCAGTATCAATCGTGCGAATGGGACATCATTCCCATTCTTTGCGAAGTGCTTCTCTCGAATCGACGTATCGCGGAAACGGTTCAGACACTTTGGACGCTTCAGAAGCTCATCGTCCATCAGCAGTATCGTACCGGACAGATCTGGTACTATGCGATCTGTCTCGATGTTCTGCTCGATACGAGCTGTTGCATCGAGTCCTATCGACGATGTGAGAATTTTTACTTCAAAAATCGCGAATCCTTTCTAACGCAACGGAACGGCTTTGCCAGTGCTCGGCTATTCGCCAATCTGTGGCTCTGGTGTGTCCGGTACGGTGCCTGGGTTGCGGCAGACAACTGGTTGGTGTTGCTGCGTGAAAATTTTGCACTCAGCGTGCACGATTCCACGATCAACATAAACACGGCGATCCGCATCGTTGAAGGGATGGTGCTAACGCTGATCTACCACATAGAGGCGCGCAATACGGCACAGATCCGGCGAGTGAGGGCCTGCATCGAGACGCTGCTCGGTAGTGTGGAGCAGGCGCTCTCCATCAACCGGAATCACGTGGCGCGTTTCGAGCTGATGCGCATCTACTACCGGCAAGTGGTGGATCCGGATGGTGGAGACGTTCGCCGACAGTTGGCGACGGCCGCCAAACGAGCCCAGAGTCGGAACGATCATCTCTGTCACGATCACATCCAGCACACGGCCAAGGTTTGTGGTGTTATGTGACATGCGTACGGCGTAATGTCTTAGGCAACGCCGTTACGTATTGTTATAACGTTTTCCTTTCTCGCTCTCTCTCTCTTTTCCCATTTCCATTGTTGCGTGTTATTTTCTTTTCCGGTCTCTCCCACACACCAACGCACACATACACACACCTCTACTCTCACCTATTAAGTTTTGGTACCGGGAGCTACCGCCGGCGCTGGAAACCTTCTGGCTGGATCACGCTGCCGGAAGTGATCGGATCGATGGTGCGAGCCGAAACCAGAGCTTTGCTGCCGGCTCGCTGTTCGGCATCAGCAACGAGCAGCTGTACGATTATGGGAGCTGTATAATGAATCACGAACGAATCTATCCTTATTCAATGCCATTGCCAAGAGCTCGGTTCCGTTGAATGAATATGCAATCGGGTGTCCGGAAGATGTCATGCCCGAAACATCACCCAGCGCCCGGATCGGGACAACCCTCTTCTTTTTCCTGCGGCATGCTGACCGGTATCGCTGCTTATGTGAGTGTGTATCGGACGCGATCGTTGAAGAGTGGGAGAATAATTTGAATTTTTATCAATGCGTGTGTGGTGCTTAGCAGAATGGGCAGCAGTATGGCAGAGGTGCGAATGAAGGGGGAAACCTGAACGGAGGACGAATTGTATCCGCTGGCGTTGGTGTTGGTAACGGTTCTCCCAAACCGTCGGGCCCGCAAAATTCGAAATTAGACGTCCATCTCCCATGTCCCAGAATTGCGAAGTAGTGGTGTGTTGATAAATTTTCATGAGTGACAATCAGTCACCGCTTTTCGTCCGGATTTTTTTAAATTTCGTTTCCTTTCTTTATTCCACATTCTACATGCATTCGGTCTTCTTCGCTTATTGCCGTTCTGTGTAATTATTTGCTGTCATCCCTTCATTTCCCAAATCCGCGTGATCGGCTAGCTTTGGCCGAACATGAATTGGGTGGTTGAATCATAATTAAATGTAAACAGGATCCCCAGCCAACTCTGTGCCGCCGTCCGCCAGCGGTGTGTCTAAACCCCGATGCCGTCAGTATGCGTAACGCATGACTGCCGGGGTGGTTCTCCATCGTGCGCATTAGCCATACGGCACGCAACTCTCTTTAAGTGTCGCGCAAAGTTTAAGTGCGTATATATTGACTTTGAAAATTGTAAAGCAGCATCCATTCCTTACCAAGCCGGTTGACCCTTATTCCTTTCTCTCCTGCCGCGACCTCAACCTTTTTTTTTCATTCGCTTATCCTATCGAACGTGAAATATCGTAGCCGCAGCGTATCGTGGTAACTGACAGATTTGAACGGGTTTGGGGCCGTTAGCAACGCTAACCCATCAATTTGGCATCCGTATTTCTGTTTGAATTGGATTGTAGGTTGAATAAATTACACTTGAACCATTTCGGGCCCTTCGTGCCCTGCGGATGAGGCTCATCACAATGCGTCGCGATGTATGTAAGGTACATTTGTCCTTGTCCTCTGGAACGTGTCCGCATATCCGCAGTCAACCCTTTGACCATCGATTAGCCTAGTTTGCGGGCAGGTAGTATGTGTGTACCAGTTATCCACAGCGTCAAATCACACGGAGATCAACGCCGTGCGATCGCAGCCAAATTAGAATAGCTAAGTATGCGGTTCGTATTGGTTAGAAACGCTACAAACCGGATGCATACGTACGCATGCACGCGCCAAGTGCGTCCTAAAGTAGCTACCGTTCATTTGCCACCATAGTGCCACCATTTTCACGCCCTATTTGCAGCGCAGGAAGGAACACCTCCCCCTACAAGCGGTGCACAAGTAGGGTCGCCGGCACATCGATTTTAGTATTCCAAGGGTACTACTCACGAGCCGGATCTGGTACTGGAGTGAACTCAGGCAATCGAAAGGAACACCCTGCGCGCTCCCTCTATGTCACAATCTCCGTCAAAATATAACCAACCCTTAATGATGCAGCACGCTAGGGAAAAACAAATAAAAAAAAGCGAAACGAAACGGAAGGAAGTGTACGCGCGTGTACGAGACCACTTCGAAGCTGCATTGATGTATTTAAATGCGCCTGTTGTCTGATCAAGGATTCAAGGATTTCTGAATGAGTTACTCCTCCGATGTGTGATACAAGCTCCACGGGTGGATGAAGGGGCCCGCGGCTCGCAGTTGATCGGGTTCGTACATTCGTGATCCGGATCGTGAAAGTTGTGCTGTGTGCATTTGTTTGCGGAAGACTCGCATGATGCCATCGCTATGTTGGAGGTTACGGAAGGAAAGGAACACACTGGAGAGGAAATAACTCAGCAACCGGCATCAACCGTGCCTCCAAAAGGGCTGTCGTCGTGTTTGGTGCGAACGTTCTCCACCCTATCCGTGTGTTTCTTCGGAATTGGATGAAATGGAAGATTGGTAGCATCGGAATTGCTTCCAATAGAAATGAAATTTAGCTTATTGTTCAACCGACTGCGATGTAGTTCGTTATCAACCTTGATTCTTACGATAAACACGTGCTATCGCTACGGTTGAATGTATAAACAAACATTGATTTCATTATCTTGTTCTGCACAATTCATTAAAACCAAAAAGTCATGATTATGAAAGTGCACAACACTCATGATCACAGTGCACACGTGCCACGTGCCAGGAAAGTGATTCTTGAGCTGAAGGAAAGTGGATACATTAATATCAGGGTGCCTAAACTGTTAATAATGCCATATACGAGTCCATAGGTAGACAATCCAATGACGGGATAACCACTCTTGCGCGGAAGGTTTTATTCAATAGAATTGTGATTTAATAGAGGGTGCGATTTAAAGGTGACACATTTCGTCATTATCAGACATGTGCAGTATTAATCATATTGCTGCTATTAATACTAGTTCCCGCATCAGGAGTCAAACCTCACATCACATAAGCCATATTGGATATAACGAAGCAGAAAGACAAACCTTGACGATCTTCGGATATCCTAAATTAATAATATGTAGAGTATAGAGTATAGTCTAGGAGTGGTTTGGTGGCCGAGGAGACCGAGGTTCGAATCACATTCGGGCCGTTCCCCTGTACGCAGGACTGACTATCCTGTTGCGGGTACATTCAAGTCACGAAAGCCAGAAATGGCAGGCCAAGATCTCTCGAGGTTGTAGAGACAGAGAAGAAGAAGAAGAAGAGTATAGAGCTTCTTCGTTTGATTCATTTTTCATTTCGTTTGATAGAACAGAAATTCGTTTGATTCATATTTTCGTAATGCAAAAGTCGAGTATCGTTTGACACATTGTTAAACTGCTTTATCTAGCGTCTGAATGTTAATATTTTAAGTTTATTTCGACAAATTATAAATATTATATGTGTACTACCAACAACAGAGCGGCTAGGTGGCCGATGCAACAGAGGCGTCGTACGCCAAACGGCGAGTCCGGGGTATGAATTCCACTCGGACTGCCTGTCTGACTTTCGTGTTCCGGGTACATCCAAGTCAAGAAAGCCTCTTGATGTCGTAGAGCCATAGAAGAAAAACCTTATCAAAATCTCAAACAAATTAAAAAAATGTGGAAGACTGTACTAATT
>KI423239.1:9962-31859 GCA_000473375.1 Anopheles culicifacies | reverse complement strand
TCCGTTCATGACTAACCTTTTTTTTATTCCTTTTTTCTTTCACACATACATCCAATGAAGTGGAAAATTAATGTTCCTTCCCGCTTTTCTGTAACGAAGTGGGTAACCACAAAAAAAAAAAAAATTAAATCACTTTATGTGTAAATTAATGGTACCCATGCCACATTATGATGGACTGCCTAGGTAAAGCAAGAGCGAGAGAACGATCACGTTTTGGCATGAAATATTTTAATTTTTAGTCCATTCTGCTACCAAACCCTTGGGACATTGGATGTCCTTTCGGTCTGTGCCATTTTTTGCCCCTCGTTTGTTGTAATGTTTGCTATCGACATGTTGTCGTTGCGTTATTACCGTCGTTGTTGGAAGGGAAAAACGGTTCACACTCAGGTATTGACGATTCCTCAACAACGACCCACCCTGCTCCGGCTGAATACTGGGGAAGTATTATTAATTGTTTAATCGATTATGTTCCATAACGCCGCTCGGTGAGCTATCGATAAGGAGCGGTACAGGTTATAAAAAGACGATAATCGACAGGTTTTTCCAGACCCCTCGAAAGAAGGCTGTTTTTGGGTATCGTTATTGATGGAAGAAATGGCCGTATGCTCCAATGTCATACTTATCGAACTGTTTTCTATTTGTGCTAGCTCTACAAAAAAAACTTACACAATTTCTTCAAGCCAGTATAAAAAGCGGAAAATAAGCGCTGAAGGAAATTGGGAAAATAATTTCCTTTTAAGCATCCAGTACTACTCACCAACCCCTAGCATATTATATGGACACACAAGCAAAAAAGGGAAAGTTTCCGTCATTAGCCACCATTGGGGTTTTTGCATCGATTATTCTTCGTCTTGTATGCGGTTGATGGGTGATTTGGGGACGAAAGTTAGACCGTATCTCTGTCGCTGACAGATCAGGGAAACTTTAGTTTTCTCCCCCCCGCTCTCGCCCCTTTCCCAGCTAGCGCAACAGGCTACACAGGTCGACCTTCCGGAATACCCTACTCACAAACATGCAGTAAAGTTAATTAGCAAACTACATACCTACCGAAAATAATGTTTGCTGATTACCAGCACTAGTTGCTGTAACCATTTAATCTTTGACGGGATGGAACCCCTGGGTCGGTAGCAAAGGTGCCATTGGGTTATCGGTTTCGGTTGACGAGGCCAAGTTATCAATCGAATTTCGCGTACTGCGATACGAGTTTTCCGGTCACGTTTTATTGCGTCCACGAATTTGGATGGTTTGTAACTGTACGTGTCCCAGTGTACGTTGAATCACCTGCTGTGGGTAGAGCAAGCCTTATCTTTACCCAATGATTGGGTGTTCAAGTCTCATCCTCCCATTGCTCACTGATAGTCATAGATCAAATCGTTTGTCACATTTGTTGCAATCGTTTAGTGTTTGATGCGATGCGATGAAGTGTTGATGAGGCACCTCGGCTCCCAACCCGTGAAAGGTCACACGGGTTTGTAATGGAGTGTTTGGCGCGCATGAATAGCGGGTTGTATTCAAACCAAACGGTTCGATGATTACATCTTTTGTGGAGCTATAATTGTGTGCACTTTTGACGTGCAAACAGCGTTCGGTAGCTGTTGGTGGTTCTGTGTAACATACCAGCATTATCAATCGATCTTTCGAGCTCACAGCTTGCTTTATCTTTACTCCACGTCATGAGAGTACGCCTCACGGTACACTATTTGCAGGTGGTTCCCCTATTTTATTGTTTGAAAACTAAAAACTGTTGCTTTTATCTTGTAGTGGTTGATGCGTTACTGACCTTGAATTGTGACGCAGATTGGTCACCGAGAAACAATCTTGCCACGAAAGAAATCGCTTCAGAAACTGAATAACACTTGGGAGCTGCAAAAACTATAGAAATTTTAGATCACACTTCTGCTTTGGACACACTGCCCCGTGGTGCCGCGGGGATTGATGAATCCCACACACGTAGCCGCACCTTCCGCCAGATGGGCGAAACACGCCGGCATGTATCACATCCGTTCTCGCCTTTTTAGATGTTCCTGGACGTCCGTCGCATATGTTTGCGCAACCAGTTGCGGCCAGTTCAGTCGGGGTTTGGTGGAATGTCTGGATACACACCCCCTTTACCCAACCCATGCGGTGTGTGTAGCGCTCGATACACGGATGCCATGATTACAAATCGAATCGAACAGTGCGGTACCGCCAACCGCCAAAGACATCGTCCGGAGGTCGTGAGTTATCCGAACCAATTTACATACTTGCCGTGGTGTACTTCTCTGCTCCCACGTCCAATGGCTCAGGGTTGGCTAAAAATAGCGCGTACATTACTGATACCGGTGGCGGTGGCGGTGACCTGCTTGCCGTTGTCGGAACTCGGGGGACTTGCACTACTGTATCGGAAAGCGTAGGTGCACCATGAATAATTGAAGTACCGTCAGCCACATGGTGCGCTTTCGTTGTTACGTACGTGACTTTCCGTGGTGAAGATGTCTACACTCGTCACCTGATTGGAATTAATCTCGTGAGGTTTAAAAAAAAAAAACTATTACGACACAATTGCAAACTGTTTTTTTATTTCCATTGTGTCGTCCGCTATCGGTGGTACGCTAGCTGGGAAAGCAAAATGTACCGCTTTATGGCGATGTTTAAGTTTTGTGGCGCGCGTTACCATAACATTTGTTTGACACCTTTCCCTGGGGGGATTGTGTTGGATGAACAAAACGTAACAAAAAACAGTTAAAAAGCTCAACATTATCGCCTATTAGTTACGGTTGTTAAACGATTTTTTCTTACCCCGTTTTAGGAGGTCGCTTGAGGTAGTAAATTAACCTGTGATATTGGGTAGTTCGGAAGTTAGTGTATGCATACCCCCTGAAGAAAGAGAGAGCGAGAATGAGGAACGGGTGGCTGTGAAAAGTAACCTCAATTAACCTCACTTGGCGTGCTATTGTCTATCAGAGGGGGCAAGAGAGTGTGTATCGTGTTTGTAAACGCACGTGGGTCGCCACCATTGAAATTGGTAGTGCGCCGTCATTAATTCCCCGTGGAGTAATGGATTTTTTTTGGTGTGTGTTTACATTCTCACCTCACAGCAGCGTAAGTGTTCTAAATGATGCTGGTTCGAGAGCTGAGTCTATTAAATTATGGCATCCCCAAGCGAGTGTCTGTAAGGTCAATCGAGAAGTCCTTCACACACAAAACGATATCGGCTTGATAGTTCGTAGATTCCTTATCAAAATACGGATGCCTGCATGTAAATTACCTTGGAGAGGTGCAAAAAATGGAGTGCGGAAGAAAAAAGGTTTGAAGCTACGAAAAAAATACTGTAACACGCCCGTATTCACCATGAATGGGCTGTGAGAGTTAGAATCAATAGGTGCAGTTGTAGATATATTTTTTTCTCTTCGGAGTGTTTTTTTGTTGCATTGCATCCATTCAAACTATTCCTGCTGTAATCCTCATAGGCGAAAACAGAAAAATATGATAGCCAGTGTCCATCTACTCTATTCTCCACCACACACGATATCCTACTCAGTCCCCGCAGAACATCGCAGTTCGTATGAGTTATGCTGTCCAATACTCACCTGAACAGCAGATAAAAACCTTTACTCTATGAATAGATAGCTCGACAGGATTTGTGCACGTGAAGAGCAGCTGTAATGCCGACGGTTTCTAGCGGATGGGAACAATCTAGGTTACAGACTAGGAGATTCTCAAACCACCGGTGATGACTATCAGTCGAAATGAAAAGCATATTTTCCCTTTGACTTTTATGTTTTCCATGTCAGATAACTGGGGCTTCCCAGTGGTCGGAAAGTGTATCTCTTCCTGCTTTTGGTTTGGATTCCCAATCCTCGAATCTCCGGCTGTGTATTACGGTTATAACATTCCCTTTATATGGAGTACGGGAACGGCATATCGGACGTATTGTGCCATTTTTTTTCAAAAAAAGAAAAAAAAAATCCGATCCACCAGTGGTGATCCCTAGCATAGCTTTACGGTCGAACGTTGGCAGCTTGGACTGAGCACTCTGGTTGAGAGTGTACCGAGCGTACAATACAGCTGCTATCCAGCTGCCTATTTCATTTGCAAAACCATGCCTCAATGACGGATTGAGGGGAGGGTAGAGAACTCATCTTTTCTACAACTCCCACACGTACACTCTCTCTCTCTCTGGGTGCTTTTACAGTAGACGATGTCGGCGGGGGTTTCATCTTGGGACAGCTGCTGCTGTTGGTGGTGCGGATCGTTTATGCAGATACTTGCTATTAAAAATGAAAGGCGACCTCTGGTGTAGACGTCGTCTGGTGTAGCATTTGTGTGCTGATGTCCATTCCCTGGAACGTGTCACCTCATTGCTGTTGTTGCTGGGGGTACTGCAGATACTACCACTCTTCACTGAACAGTGTAGATCTAGTTATTGAAATTGATTTTTTAACCACTCTTTCTTCGTCTGCCACGGCTTGTGTCCCCGACCGCTCTTACGCTGTCGTTGAGTAGAAGGTTTTTTTTGTACACTACAAAAGCTTATATCTTTCTGGCAAAAACAAACCAAAAGAAAAAAAATGAACAGAGAAGGGTGGTCATGATTTTTCTCCTCTTCGTGATTAGTGCACGTTGGATGTTGGGCGAGCGTGTTTGGCATCGATTTATTTGCTGTACAGCGCTTTCTGCATCCACATCCAAAATACCTGATGAAGTCAGGTGCTTTATACCTTTACGGTACGGTACAAGAGTTCACCTGTTTGGAAAGAGGTCCATCAACCGCTGAAGGAATGTGTATGAAGAAAATTCGATGAACATTGGGAAGACTGTGAAAAACCCCTTGTTATGTGGTGATGCCTTGAGCTTGACGATATCCCGAATGGTCTCCCGGTGGATGGAACATTGAACGCGGCTCTTGTTGTGGTATTACGTTGTTTCCAGCTCTGCTGTGAACGTAGGGACGCAGAACTATTTTTGGCACAATTCACCTTTGCACAACCGGCCAACTCATGATAGACACAGACTGGCGTATCGATAGCACGCCTTAGAACTTTCGTGATAAAGACCATCCCGGTTGTTCCTTTATAAAATTGGATAGTACCTTCGATGCTACCGATCCCGGGCTTCCTGGTGTAGAATCCTGGCAACATTCTGTACGAAAATGGTTTGATCAACAGAGGTCAGATGACTCTAAATTACTGAGAAGCGATAAGTCAACAACAATCAACTCCGGAATCTTGGTAGACATCCACCCACCATACCCAACGTGCTTGCAATCAAGTTGCAAGTTCCTTAATCCGATCTGGTTTCTCTCGCTTTGTTGGGTGTCGTACCTTACTGGAAGCCATTTAATGGTAGGAGTAATACCTTAGTACCTTTCTTTATCCATACCCGTTCAATCTGGCTGCTCCGTTGCATTGCAGCTCAGACATGTTGTGCTGTGTTGAAAGTTGACTTTAGACCTGCTGTCCAGAGCCGGTCCGTCCTTGACTGTTTAACTTTGTCGCGCTATTTTGCGTCGGCTAGGTGGCACCTTCACCGTCCTCGACAGTGCACGGCATGACTTTTACTTTACCGGTTTCAGGTTCGACTTTTATGCAGCAGCTGTGTGTGCTGGTCGTTTGACTACGTTACGCGAACGTAATGCTCATAACCATTGCCATGACCTTAAGAAATTTTGGATACGGAGTGTGACGCTTAACTTTGTGTGTCAATATTGCTGAATTTGAATGCAAACGATTTTGATTGGTATGAAAAGCATTCTGTCAAAGTGTTGGAATAATGATGCTTTACAAGTGAGAACCTTACATTCCTAACCTTGCACACTCTGGAACGATTTGAGTTCTTCAGGATTGTGCGCATTTGCATTTGTTGAAAACAACACCGAATCGTTGGTATGAAATATTTGTTTATGTATCCAACCCCAATATGATACAGCTTCAAAATGAAATACACCGCCATACTTTCGATCGTATCACGTTTCGTGTCTTCCCAATCTCACCCATAAATAATGCCTTCCAGCGACAATAGCAATGTCAAGCGAACTGGCGGAATGCTCACCAGCACAGATGGATGGTGTGATTGTGTGCTTCTCCTTCCATAACACATACACAGTCGTTTTGTACGAATCCCAAATCGATGCAAGTAAAACCTTCGAGACATACCCGTTTGACATCGGATGTTAACGGTGGAAAGCTTATGCTACCCGGCTCCACCAAGAAGCGCATCAAAAATTCAACACATCATCGCGCTGGAAATCTGATCGATATTTTGCAGGTGTTTTTCACCGACTTCGTGAATACAAAGGATGATAAAATCATTGCCAGGACGTATCCGGCCCGCACCGAGTACGGGTACGAGTGCGGTTCCGATCCGGGAATCGACATGGTGTGTATTGTTCGAGGCCCGTGACAAATGTCTCGCAGCAGTACACATTATTCCGATTTCGACTTTCGTTCCCGGTGGGGATATCTTCACGCCTGCCTGCTTTCAACTAATATTAACGCGCTTCGTTCACGGATGTGCCGACGGGGGGAAAGATGGCAAAAACTCTCGAGAAGTTAGGGGAGATGAAATTAAATCCCGCAGCGGATGGAAAACATTCCTTCGCGGCACAATAGGCAGTGAGTTTGAAAGGAGTACGATGTCCTGTCCACCCGAGAGGGAAGTACGATCAGAAATTTGCATTAATGCTTTGTCAGCATTCTTCGGTGGTGAAGCCAAACTTCCTCTGGCGGGCGTGCTCACTCGTTTGCTGGTGTCCATACATTGGTTTTCTTGCACGTCCTGTAGCATGGGTGACGCTTTTTTTCGTGTTTGGATGTGCTGGTTCCACCTTGCGGTAGTCCCCGGTGTGACAAGATGGCGCCCCTATTTGCACGTGCCGGAACACATAAGGTGTCGTCGTCGAAGAATGATGATGAAAGTCGTCTGGTCCATCACCACCGTGCCTTCCTGAAGAAGACGGACGCTGCTAGCTGTGTCGGTAGTGAAGTGTTTCTTCCATTATTTGCATACACCCAAGACAGGCCCGAAGTCAACCGGCCAGAGCACTCACGGTTGACACATTGTGGTGCTGCACTAATGGCGGTACGTTGTGTGTTTATCCGGTAGTTTCGAAAGTCAGCGAGGGAACTCAACCACGTCTACAGTGGAACGATTTATTGCACCAAGAGCAGTCCCGCGTTCTTGTGGAGGAGTGCTGGCTGGGTTCTTTTCATTCTGTGCTTTCTAGTACACATTCTTCCATGTCGGAGAATTCCTTTCGCTGACGATAAAGAACGGTATATTGGGAGGTTGCATAATACGGCTCAAGTCTGCAGTAGGTAGTTGGTGTGATTTATCCCAAAAATCGTTTAGACCTTATGAAACGTAACGTATTGCTGTACGTTAGCGGAGCTGGGAAAGAAGTACTTTTATTTCCAGTTGTATCGCCCTTAAAAGTCTTCTTGTCAGTTACGTTACTCATTGTGTACCGAGAAGCCAGTAATCCTTTCAGTATAATTATGGCATCCATTATACTGTTTTCCAAGCAACAGAAACAATTCAAGTTAATCGTTAAAATGGCACCACATCGATTATGAGAAGCCCGCCGTGGAATTCTTTTAAAATGAAACAACACTGGCACGTTTGTGACATTTTTCAACGGCTCAAAGCTTCCCAAAATTTACCCGCAACTGCCAGTGAAAGGATTCGTTCTTATCGCATCGGAAGCTTGGAGACATTGTTAGAATGCTCAAGGTTTTCGTTTTTTTTTGTTGTTTTGCGGTTATGTTGCTCTACTCTAACTCAATCCGTTCAAGAAGCTCAATATAATCGAGCTAATGCTGGAAGATTTCCCGGGCGCGCACAGGACCTTGGTGCCGATAGTTCACCAGCCCGGCAGTAGCTTTCTTAATCGACAATCGTTATCTGCTGCGTCTTGCAAAATTCAATTTGTACGGCCCCTTCTCCCAAAACCGCCGGTCGTCTCAGTGCTAGTGTCAGGCACTGTTGCGGAATATGATGGCACAGGAAAAGCCAAACATAAACCCGTTTGTTGTGAGTTGTCCTCTGCAGTTATGCTGCCCGGCTCCCTTTCGTAGTGTTACCGATGCCACAAACGTAAGGAGTAAACGCTCGTCCACCATTTTTTTCCTCCCGATGTTTCAGTTATTTTGTTGCGTTGCTCCAAACGGCAGATATGAAGGGATGAAGCGATGCTAAAAGAATCTCGTTGCAGGATGACTCTCCGTGGTGCTTTGTGTTCTATTGCTCTGCGGATAAATATTTTGTTCTCGACTATGTACACTCGGGGTTCACTCGAAGAAAAATGGAACAGTGTAGTAGCGGTAAATCGAAGCATCGTTCTGAATGCGAACGAAACGTACGGATTGAACGTGCCTGACCTGATGGTCGGTGTTGCAAGGTGGAAAGGTGGCTTTTCTTTCGTTCCATACGCTTCTCTAGCCGGTGCCGACTGGCTGAGGTCACGATCGTGAGGACTCTTTGCCAAGAGTCCAGCCAAAGTTCATAAGGTTCATGTACGGCTGGTCCCCGAAAAAGCTAACCAGCAGGGTCAGACCTGGTCAGATCTGATGGGAGGTTTTCTTACCTAAAGGGAGGAAAAGGAAAAGCGTAAAGCGTTTTAATCTATTTCCGTCGCCATATCGGCGACGCGTTTGGCCGTTGAAGGGGTTTTACTTTTTTCATATTCACAATCGGGTCATTCCAATAGAATGTAGCCAGAACACGTTACACGCGGTGGTAGGCTCCAGCAAAATGGAATGGCGGAATCAGAGCGGATAGAGAAAACCATACAATTTGCCAAACTGCAGCACATTTTTTTAAATGCTTTTTTTGTTGCTTTCATTTCATTTTCAAAATTATGTCTGTTTCGTTTCCTGTTTTTTTTTCTTGCGTATAAGGATTTTTCCCTCCAACCTAAATGGCATGAGCTATGTGTCGCGTTCAGTGTGATATAATAAATTGTGTACGGTGACCGGATTAAAAAAGAAAACTGTTCTAGGTGCAAAAATAAATTCTCAAATTCACAAGTGAGAAGAAATAGTAAAACTATAGCAGATCGGAACGGAAAATTAAAGCGAGAAAAAAAAAGTACAAAGGTGTTGGTCGTTAAAACGAAAGCAATTAGGGTAGTGATACTGTGGTGTTACAATCAATTTCACTCGTTTCCTGTGCTTTGAATGAATTTTTATTTGAAAATTAAATGTGGGTGGTATGATATACTTTATTTACAGCGCATTTTGAGCGAATCAGCGAATCAGTGTAGAAAATATTAAACATTGTTTTGGTGCAGAGTGCCAGTTGTGGGCTAGTTAAATCACTCTAGTAGGTAGAGCTGTGTGTTACAGTGCCGCATTAGAAGGGGGTTTTTTGAAGCCAGCCGTTACCTATTTCCACCGGAAAGCACAACAAATCGGTAATTGTATTTTTCACCTACGATAGCATAAAAATAATTTTTATAATAAAATTCTTCGAATGCATGTAAATGCTTCTTTCGTTTCTTGGTATCATTAATACGTTTTTGTCTTCGAACCACATCCCTGTTTGCTTTATATCTGCGTTTTAATTCTTTTTTTTTTCCTTTCTTAATTACATTTACCAGTCTCGTCCAGTACATTCTATAATCCTTATTGAAAAAAACTCATTAGTATAATTTGTTTTATAATATAAAAAATTCACTCTCACTCCAATTACCGTTCCACCTGCACCTCGACAAAGTGTTGCGTGTTATTGTATGGGGCTATTTTTTTCGGAACTTTTTCACTGTTATCATTGTTGTTAAGCTACTAACAACTTTTTCTCACTTTTTAACGAACGACAAGCATTTGCCTTCGAGCTATTATCCGATGTCCTTTTTCAGTGTTGGTCGCGTTAAATTACATGTTTTTTTGTGAACTTTCCGGTTATTTTTTCAATCCTACGGTTTTGTTCGTTGTCGCGTTTTTATTTAAAAACATCTAGAACCTTGTTAAAGAAAGGGCTTAAAACTCCGAACCCTTAAAATAATGAGCTATACTTGTAACGAAAAAACAAAAGACGAATGGTATCATGAACTGAAAGGCGACGTAATGGATGCTGAAAAAATCCTGCATATTTGTTACAGTTACCGTGTGAACCTTTTATAAATTTTTCAATCACGATTCTATTTTTTTCTTTGAACCTTTGTATATGTTTAGCGAGAAGTTTCATTGTAATGTAGCAATCCGCAATTTAAATACGTTCCACCATCGAAACACGGGGTGGCTGTCTCCCACTGTCAAACCCGACGTTTCACATTTTTGAAGCGCATAATGAATCACTTGACAAGAGCGATTTGCACCACGGAACGCTGTGAGCTTGAACAAAGAAGATTTGGACATTCGCGCGTGTAGGGTCTAAGGGTCGTCACCCTGTTGGGGATGCCAAAGCGGTTGATGATCCTTCCTGCACGTTGGCAGGAGATTTGTGGCATTAAACGGTTCTGATTCAATTACTCTGCACCGACTCGAGGGATTAAAAACCGACGTGGGTAGTGAAAAGGACCTTGTTTTTTTGTTTTGTTTGTTTGAAGCACTGGCAAAAAAGTTTATCCTGCTCGTAGAGTTTGCAGCTTGCGAAATACACTTTCTGTTCTGATGTTATCGGTGCGATTTTCATCCCAGTCGGTTTTGTGGGGACTTTTAGGTTAAAAGCCGATTATATTATTTTAATAACGCAAGGATGAAGCGTTCTCTTATTATAACATTGCAACTAATCTTTAACGAATTAAAGATAAATAACGAACGGTTATTTTGTGTTAATTTGACTATTCCAGCTCAGCACATTTGATCTTCTGACTTGTTCCATCCAATGATAAGGATAATCTCATCTCAATACCATACACCACAAGCTTGTCTGGGATGTAAAAGTTTTTCGTGTCACCCTGAACCTTCAACACGCTTCGGAAAAAAATCGATAAATTCTGCTGTCGATTATAGCTGATGTTATGACATCGTGTTAAACTGCATACGTTCTTCCTTCGCTGCTTGAGCATCCCGCACCACGAGCAACAGGCAACGTCAAGCGAAAGGTGCGAAAGGTACGAACTTTTGTTGCCCGTTGAAATTAACTTCCACCTGTCGGCAGCTGGTCTGACCGAACGATGGAGATGTTTTTCTGCCGGGTTTGCAACGAGATAGTCCTCGGGCGGGCAAAGCATGCGTTCTAGGGATCCGTGCTGAATAAAGTTGTTCCCGAGTTGTTTGACACGATGAGCGGTCCTATTTAGGGAGACACACGCCGGTGAATGGAATTGTGTGCCCAAACCCATAACCCACATCAAGCCCGATGTGTCCTGTACGAGTATCCTCCTTTTTCTAGTGAGCTCCATCATCAGCGCACACGAGCTGTAAATAAGCTCTCGCCCGGAGCACTTTCTAAGCGCATGTGAGTGTTTATGGCATCACCAACCAGTGTGGGACACTCTGTGCTGGTCTTTTTTTTTTTGTTGTCGCTTTAGTTACCATCTAAACCTTGAGCTTGTTATCGATGTGCCTAGGTTCGTGTGTTAGTTTGGCGCGTTACAGGAACACCGGTTGGGCTATGGTAGATAATTAATTTTAAATGGCGTCTGGTAGTTGCACCGCACGATTAATGGTGTAGTTCTTTTGCACCTGGAACGTACTTCATGTCATCATCGCAGTCGCTCGAGCATCCCCAACTTACAGCGAGGCACTTACAGAATGCTCGCTGGGAAGGAAAACATTTAAACGTAACAGCACGAGAAACGAAAGGAAATGAAAACGAACCCTTAGCACCGGTTTCTATAAGTGTGCATCCAACACACCAACGATGCAGTTTCTAGTTGGTTTTGGTCACCTAACATCCAGCGCGCATATTCGGTCCTTGTACGTTCTCCTAATTAGCTGTGATGGTTGTCCGATAGTTGTACTATTTTACTGACTTTCCGGAGTCATTTGGGAAAAGTTGTGCTGAGGGGTGCATTTTTCCACGCTCGTTGTTCCGAATAAACGATAGCGCAATTATCTACCCATTTTTGTCTTTCCGGGAAGCAGCATAAAGTTAAGTTAGCTTAATGTTTGTCATGAAATGATTATTTCGTTTCTTGTTAGCGGAGCAGTGCCTTATGCAATTTTATGCTGACGTTACGACGTCGTTTGTTTCTCATGGCAGCATTTCTAGACAAGTTGATTGCACATTGTGTTTACTCTCCACCAAACCAAATAACTTCCAAGATACAAGATGAAACCACAAACCAACAACGCAACTGGATATGTTTATGTTTAGAGCACTCAGTTTACTGCGCGTTTGAAGTGGCTGGTTTGAAGAAGTATTACTTCCAAAGACAAAAATCATGTAGCATGGCAAATAGTGAATGTTTGAAGACAAGTGAATGCTTTCAAGGATGGAACTAGAGACTCAGTTTTAGAAGTGTTTAGATTTACAATTTTGAGAAGAGACGGCCGGTAATTTGTTAACGTGACCGATTTGTCAGCCAATTTGGCGTTTTGTTAAATGTTCGCCTAAAAGTATGCAATCTGTATAAAATCCTGCACGTCGTGATTACAATGTCGGTTTAATTTAGATTTTTGATGGACAATTCCTAAAGTGGTTAATATTCCTAGCTACATCTAAATGAAGCATTGCATTGGAGTGAGATGCAATAGAACAACAAATATAAACTATCTATCGCTGTTTAAAATGTGGCTTTTCAAACACTTGGGTGATGCGTTGGACCCTTGCCAAAGTGTTTGCAGCAGCAAGACGTTATGATGAACGGTTGTCGATCTATCATCAGTAGAGTTGCAGCCGTTGAAAAGCGAAAATACGGTACAAAGTGCTTCGGGAGGTACCATTTCTCCAATAACATACTTCACCGTCATAGACGGCGTTTGGATACCTCAGGGTGTTTGGTTTCATTTGAAGATGGTGTTACACCGTTGCAATGTACGTTATAAATGACCACAACCGCACGCGAGTAATGAAGATGAGTTATTTGTTGATCGAAAGGTTAGGCTGGGGATGCGGTCAGGTTATGGAATAGGTGAGGCGAGTTGTTGAATCTTTGTTAATGTAAATTGTATCTTGGAAGTATGATGGAAAATTGGGTAAGAAGGAGTTTGTCTTTATATTTACAAGGGATGTCACTGCAAAGGACACAAATCATTATCATGCTCGCAGTATAAGAAACAATTACTTATTTGTTATACGAAATTTCCAAAATCGAATCAATACCACAACTGTCCATTTGCGCCCAAAACATTCCATGACAGACATTGTGGTTGTTGGGATAACGATGTCTAATATATTGTACATCTGAACTTTGATTCGTGCGTGTATTCTTGCTCCGAACGGCATTTTTGTTTTATTTTTATTCCCGAGATGTAACGAAGCTGTTTATGCTCGGTTCTGTTTGTTTAACCTTTCGCTTGCCAAACAACCACTCACACGTACACACATCGCTGTGTTTCATGTTGCGGAATGTTTGCTAACGTTATTGGAAAATGGGCAAAACATAAACAGATGCGCTGTGATGTAAAAAATAAATAATCCAAATAAAAACATGGATTCCCTTCTCCCTTTTTTGCTCACTGTTTTATTTTTCTTCGGGCATGAAAATTTTCAAACATTAAACCGTAAGAAATGGAGCGGAAGGGCAAAACTGCATAGAGAGTGAGATGGCTGTATGTAAACTAGATAGAGCTAGCGTTGAAGAAAATAAGTCCACCTGGTTCCCATGCATGCTTGCCACCGTTCTTCGAGGCTGATACGATGGTTTTGCTGATAGCGTTACAATTGTACGTAACTGGATAAAAGTGTACCAATGATACACACAAACTCTTGCCCACGGCACGGATTGGTAGCGGTCTGTTTCGGGGCTGATGGAGTCAACTCGAGAAGAATGTTTGCTTTTTTCATGCACCATGAAACTCTTGGGAAAATTGCTTCAAATTGAATCCAACCGTCGATCGATGTTTGCCAGATGCAATGCGCTCCGAACTCGTTGGAACTCCTGGATTTTCCCCCCAAAACGGATGCATCGGGTTTTCTTCAAAGTAAGGTAGCAGCGTTCTGTTTTTTTTTTTTGTGAGATAGTTATCAGCACATTTTCTTTCCACCTCGTAACGGCAGTGGATGTGATTCGGTTCGGTGCTCAAAATGAGGTTATAGTTAGGATCTAACTGTGGCTGGGAAAAATGTTTACCATGACATTGTGTATTCGACATCTGTAACAATATTTGAAAGTAATTTTTGTGTGATCGGAAAGAATGTCGTTTGAAATTTCATCAACGATAATGTGATACCATCTGGTGTAACAAAAGTAACAATAAGGATCGCTTTTTATGGCTTAATAGAATTTAAAGGACATTCTGTTTTGTGTCTATTTTGAAAATACAGCCACAATCAACATTTTTTGTACAATAGTTAGATTAACAATCCATTAGGCTTCTGAACCACGTATGCACATTGCTGCTAAAAAGGGGTTTGTAATTTCATTAGCGAGATAATAATGCTAATGCAACACGTTTTTTCTGTACTTTACTGACACAGAAAAACAAGGATAAGGTAAATGGTAAATGGTTTCATCGGGTGGTTTGTTTGTTAGAAAAAAAAGTATGTAAATAAGCCGCTCTCGTTTGAAAATAGAATCGAGGAATTCGGGAACAGAAACAAAAACCCCATTTCCATGTGTTTGCTACGAATCATCTGTACGGTTCGGGAAGGTATGTGAAAGGTTTTTGTTTTGCACACCGTTGGGATAAACCCATGTCAATGCTGTCGCAAAAATAACCGCAGAATCGTTTGGTATAAATTATTTGATCCACTTCTACGCCTGTTACAATTGTGTTGTTTACGCTTGGTCCCTTGCACAAGGATGAAATGCGTTTTGTTTTCTACTCCCGAAAGGGGTTAGCAATTGTATGATAAAAAATCGGAATTGAAAATTACTAAAATAAAAAGAGGTAATTTTATTTTCTGGCGGTGTGTTTATGGTTGGATTTGATTTGAAACATTAAAGTGCAATATTAAATTATTTTATTCTCTACCTATACCTCTTTAAATTCGACCTCAACGAAAGTGTTTGTTCCATTAAAAGCAAGATGTACATTACACACCGAATGCTGGTGTGAAATGTCACGAGTAGAATACAGCTGTCGCTTATCTGCTTGAGCGGAACTAAAAGAACCAATGTAAAGGTAACATTTTGTGTGTCCCTGTGACCAATATCTTCATTGGAAGAGCGTTAGTGAAGGGCCTTCCGAGCAACATGTTTATTTCAGCTCACGTACAATCATTGACACTTTCCTCAGCGCACTGGGAAATGTACTAAAACAAAAAAGGGAGTAAAAATAGGGAAGCATCCAACGAGGTACCATAAACTGGGCAGGGCAACCGAAACCACTGGCACCGGTGCGAACCGACCAACACGTCAGATTGTCGGGCTTTTCGCATACAGTATAGTATAGCTCGGCCTCTTGTTCGGGTATTTTGTCTTACCATACCAAGACCAAACCACAGGAAAACTCACTTTATTGGGACGCTCCATTGGCTGCGGTTATTTATGTTTCGGAACCGTTCCTTTGCCCCAAAACCATGGACTCTAATCATGCCTAAGCTTACATATTCCTTTGGGACTTGCGGGTCATCCAAGGTGACTGGTGCTGGTGCTAAGATGACCATTTTCCCTCGAGTCTTACGACCCAGGAAAAGGATTACGTTCGACGTCCTGACGTGATTGGACACAATGGAAGGAAGGGTACTCATTGCAAATGGTGAAAATTGTTCGGTTGATCCAACGGTGAAGCAAAGCTACCAAATGGGGCAGGAGGATGCTGATGAAAAATAGAGCGAGAAAATTATTTCGATCCTTGCTCTCCTTCTCTCCGGGGGCTTGAGTGATAATCAAGATGGATGTTTCATTTGTGAAGGAAATTTGCATGGATTATTTATTCACTATGCTAATGATGTGGTACTTCGTTTTACGTATTTCACATTTATGGGGGCAAGTTGAAGTACGTATGAAAACTGTAGCTTACATAGTGCTTTGAAACTTTCGAATACATTGGAGAACTTTTGTTGTTAAATAGCAAACCCACACAAATGCAAATGAAATTACGTACAATTGGTTAATCAATTATCACCGTCTTCTCACACATCATGCTTATTCTCTGGAATTGAAAAAGTTCACCGTTGTTGTGTTGAATGAAAAGAATAACTTTTCTGATGGCAAAGAGAATGGGTATTAAACAAAAAATGTTTCCCTTTGCTTTATTGAGTTCACCTACATTAATCACCTCGTGTGAGAACAATTCTGTGTATGCCGCTAGGTAGAGACGTACAATAAAAAAATCTTCAAACCACAACAAATTGGAAAACGTTTATGCTGTCGAAGAGTTTTGTAGAAGAGAAAACTCCCCCCGTCAGTTTCATTAGGGAAACAAAATTTTGAATGTGGTCGATAACATGGGTAGGAGGAAGTGTTGCTCAATTTAATTTTCAATTAACCGCTTTGTTCTTGTTTCTCTAAAAGGTGTTTGTGTCCGGCTTTCATTGTGCTGACTTAACCAAGTTGTGTGCCATTTTAGTTGCAAATGGAACTGATTTTATAGCTCAGTGCGCTGCTTTACTAACACACCTGAGCTTTATTCCCGAGGAAAACGAGCTTGGTTGGTATAAAATGGAGACGCCTGGTGTTTCATAAAATGGATTTCAATATGGCAATAAATGGAGATTAATTTGTCCATTCATACTTGAAACTAGTGCCTGTTTTAAAGGTGTTTTTATTTTGTGTTTGAATAACATACAATACAACGATGAAATTAATTATATGAACACGTAACACATAATTATAAAATAAATGGAGGCGCCTAGTCTTTCTTGCACTAATGGGTTAAGCAAACAAATCGTCGGGCCGTACAAACGCACTATTAATGGGTACCATATTTTATCGCTCTTGTTCTGTAGCGAACGAACTTTAAACCGTGTTGAATGCTCCTCTGATTACTAGCATTCATAGAGAAATAGTGCTTTTATTGCAAAACGAACCGTTTCGGAAGGAAGGTTATGGGTTGATGTTCATTTAGTTTTGCTTATTGATGAGAGTAAATTGAATTTTTATCTACATCAGCGAATCGACCAACGTTCGTCTGCTTGCTTGTTCCATCGACTCATCAAACTGCTGATTCGTGCTAGATAGATTGATAAATGAAAAACGTGCATCACCACCCCACCGTTTTGGGATGGGGTTTCGGAAGCAGCTGCAACAAAACCCTCTAAACCCTCATTGTCCTTTCCCTGTTTGCCACGTTCTAATACGTCCGTTCTGAAGTGAACCTGCTTGTAAAAAGGGACTGTTTGGTGCATTTAATCCCACCGGTACTACTACAATCCTCCCGGTAGACCCTGGTGCACGATTGCAAATTGGAAAAGCTTCGTGTGCGTGCGATTGCGCGCTCTTACGTTACGAAAATCCCAAATGGGCTGACCAAACGTTCAGTTCGGCCACGGCATGGCTCCAGCAACGATTATCTAGAGTGAGGTTGGGGCGTGGGATGAGCCGGGGTCCTTTTAGGGTGCTACTGATTGCCGAGAGCGACGGTGTCGGTCTTGTGTGCGGTGTTGTATAGTGAGAAGGATTGACGGGAAATCGTTTTTCAATTTTGCAGCAGTTCCCTAACCAGTACGATGCTGGTTCGACGCTAGGTGGTTTTTCCTTTCCCGTCAGCGGTCGATTGACTATTGGAAAACCACACACCTCCCCTTGGTCGAGTAGTTAGAGCGCGGTCAGATGATGGGTGGGTATTAGGATGAGTTCGGCAGAAATGTTCGGTGAATGTTGGGGTTCGTTTCGATTTACCATTCAAAACATATTCCATTCGGAAATCGTTATTTGGTCTGCTTTTGGAAACACTGGAGAGCTGAAGGTGATTAGAGCTTCAGATAGGTAGATTTTGTTATACTCTAGGGTGGAGTTTTACTGCCACCACCGGTAGAGCTTTGTCAGGTAGTTGGAGTGACTTCGGATGACTGTAGCACACAGTGTGACAGATTGCTGGAAATGCAAATTTTATGTGCCATGTAGTGGGACCGTTGTGTTAGTATCAGCTGGATGTTGTTTTAATCCTACAGAATCGTTTCGTTTCTGTTTACAAACTACACAAAAAATCAGATGCGGTAGTGTTTTCTTTTCACCCCCATAACCCGAAACAGTGGCTGTGCATGATTGTTGCTGTAGGTAATTCATTTAATCCACCGAAGGCCACCACTTAATTGAAGCATCAGGTAGGGAAAATGAATTCATTTGGTTGTGCAGAGATTATTAGTGCATATCGAAACCGTAAACCAAAACCACCGTGAAGTGTGTAGCCAACCGGATTTCGGATGTTCTCGCAATGATGCAACTCTAATTGATGTGAGCGATCCAATTGCACAGTGGCACTACATGTGAATCGAAAGTTAACAGGTTTAGGATTTCTACTGTTCGCTTGGTGAAAATTTCATTCTATATAGATCAATAAAAGAGTAAAGTCCTAAATATTATAAACTTTTTATTTGAATGATGGCCTTCGATGAGATTCGGCTCGATTCAGAAAAAATGGTTCTGGATATACCCCTAAATACTGAATATACAGAACGCATGAGACACGATTTCTTCCATTGGGGGAGTTTTATTGTTTTTTGGAATATTCCAATCAAGCGCCATGTATTGTTCAAAATATTGTCCTTTTCTTTTTTTCCCTTAACAACATGTCTCTCATTGTTTTTGAAAAAATGGCTTTCCCAACCCCAAAGCTGCAGCATCGCTTGTTATGTTTTTCCCCTGCAATAAAGTATTCTAAGAAGCAGTGTTCGATTTTCTTCATACAAGAAACACGTTACCTTTGTTCCTCACACTAACCTGGATGTTTGTTGATCGAAATAGAATTGATAGAACAGAGAAGTATACTTTGAGCGTAATCGGATTAGATGCGGTAGAGCACGGTGAAACCACTGTGGAGTCGTTGTTCCAGATTGATGGGTTTTCTGCTTCTTACTCTCTTCTTTCAAAAGAAGAATATCGTACCATCCCTATTGACACACCAGCATCGAGTCGGTTTTGGCAAGAACCGATACATAAACCGTAGCCATTATATTGTTACGCTTCAATAACAGAAGAAGGAAATCAATCCTTAGGACGGTGGACAAATACCTGGCCTGACTAGTTCTACACTAAACTCTTTTTATTTTTTACAATTTTTATGAAATGCTCAGTAAATGAAAGAATCTTCCAGTCAAGTTGATTTCCTTCGTCTGTTTGGCTTAGTGTACAAGTTTTTTATTATTTCATCAGCTACAAAGAAATATTTCTTATCGAGGAGTTAATGAAATTGTTATTATACTTTCTATATTCTTCATTCCTTCTATCTTTCAAATTCATAAGTCTTATCTTATCTTATCCTATTTTTCGTTCATTTTCACTCCATTTTTCTTCTTCTCCTTCTCTTTCGTCTTTCTATCTCTTGTCCACTTGCAGTGAGATGATTTTTGGTTTTGCTTACCGCACTTGCACACACCGTTAAACAGCTCGCTTTTGCGAGCGTAACATAAAAGACCACTAACCACAAAACCCTCCAGCTGTAGTTGCGCGCGCGCGTGCTAGGTGCCTGCACACCATCACCAAACATCACCAACACTCACAGAACACCTAACACCATCCCGGGGCTTAATGTTTTTCACGCAAGTCGCACACACGCACGACACACTGCGTGCAGCTCGTGGCCGATCGTGGAGACGACTGAGTACGCTACTACACTGTGTGGGCCTTTTCCTCGTTATCGGTGGAACGGTGGCCGATCCGACGGTTGGTGATCCGTACACTAATCCGTTTACACGCGAGGACGATGATACGTTGCTTTGCGTGAAGGTGGGGAAAACAAATGCTCTTGCCAGTCGCGTTGCGCATGGATTCGTCTTGTGGTGAAGATCGAAGGATGCTTTCCTTCACCATATTTTGTATTGGAATTTGTTCTGCATGATTGCACGATTTCTCTTTGTTTACGCTTCCGGTTAGCTTAACGCTATATGGGTGTTATTTTATTTGGCAAAAGAAATTGTTCATCCATGAGTTTAAATTGGAGACACTTAAATTGATTTTTTTGATTTATACATTTATTTTCCAAGCTACTTAATTGGCCTTAACATTTGTTATCTTTGAACTTATGTATTTCTAAATATACTTAAATTTTGCTTATGTAATGCTTTTCCAGCAACATGATCGTTTTGTTGATCTTGTTACGATCGTGTAAAAGCATTTCCAATGATCTCATTTTAACGGGGTTTTTATTTCTTTTCATTTCCACAGGACATGGGCTGCTTAGGTAGTAAAGACCGCCTGTCCAAGGAGGACATGGACTTTCTCAAATCGCACACCCGATACGATGAGTCCACAATCAAGGAATGGTACAAAGGCTTCAAGGTAAGTGGTTAACAGTTTGCGGCACAGCGCACCACCTGTCTTGTTGACTTTGACGTGATGAAGGAGCCGACAATTTTCGATCGCCCGGCCATTTGTCCGAACCGGCTAATGTCTTTTCGCTTTCAAATGGAGCATTTTGCTTGCTTTTCTTGTTCCTGCTTCACGGCCGACCACGTCCAATTTCCAGATAACCGGGACTTTTGCTTCAATTTACCCTACGGCGAAACGCAAAACGACAGATCAAAGCCTTGTCTAGTAATCATTTCTTCGTTATTTTTTGTTGTTGCTTTGTGTTATCATTTCGGCGTTCGTCCGCGTGGCGAAATGTTGCGTTTGCGCGAGGCAGTTTGATGGATTTCACTTGGCTTTTATTGTGCCTGAGTGCCAGATGAAACGAACGGATCGTAAAGCAATGTCCCGGTAGTCCAGTGTCGATGTAATTGAATTTTGCGTAAAAGGAAGTAAGTTTTTTCATCAAAGCAACTTTGAACATCTCGACAGCACGTGCACGTGCGTCCTAAGGTTGGGAGCAAATTTCTCTAAAATGCCTCGATTTTTGTCGGAAATTGAGTAAATCAACGACAGCTGGTAGCATGCCAGGTGGCTGATAGTGTTCTGCGGCAAATATTTATACAAAGAAACGTCAAATCGAATTCTAATTAGCGATTGGAAGCATCTTGAAACAAGTCTGATATTAACTTGAACACAAATACAAATACAAAAGAAAAGACCCTGTAAAAGAGCGCGTTTGGGTTCGATGACAAAGAAACCGTATGACATCGTGTAATATTTTCGCAAGTACCCCATCCTTAAAACCCTCAGCCTTATAATTAATTTCGAGCGCCATCTTTACGAAAAGCACACGCCAATGTGGCATCGCTTCCCCATCCGGGCGATAAATGTCTAATCCTTCCGATATCACTTAATTGAAACCATAAATCAAATTACATACCACGACGCTAATACCATCGGTATCTAACATCGTGAAGCGTTTTGCTCTTTTGTACGCATGTGATACGGCCATCACTCGCAGATACAGCACCAGCGGGCTTACAAACTGTGCGACAGCAGATCGTTGCCGTGAGCAGTGCGCTATTTCTGTTCTATGTCAGGTTTCACATCCTATTAGCAATCGCACCGGCAAGATGTGAACGATAGTAGGCGGAGCCCCCCATTCTATGGCAAACATAATCAGCCACTATCAAGCCTAGCTGTAACACCGGAGGGTGGCATCTTCCTAAGATGCAACTACCCTTATTCAATTAACAAAGTTCCCTTCAGTACCTACCGGATGATAACACACACACACACACACACACACCGACAGGGGTCTGCATTAAGCATTACAGTAGGTGCATTCGTCGATGCACTACCAGGACGTGCGCGAAGCGAACGGGATCTCTTTCAAACAGAAGCGCGCTGTTCATTATGCCACTAACGCAGCAGGTAAAGCTTATGCGGGTTGCGTACAAGTGTAGAAGGGAAAA
>AXCM01002763.1:0-32800 GCA_000473375.1 Anopheles culicifacies | reverse complement strand
AGGTATGATTGAAAGCGGGCCTGGACTCACAAACTAGGACTGGATAAAATCCCATCCAAGAACCATTCCCCTTGTGCTATTCTGTTTTAGATCGAGGAATCCAAAAACGGTCAACTAAAAACGCTAAAGAAGAAGGAATGTTTCGAAAGGAAAGAAGAAACCATTTCGTTCCTCATTAGCATAATTTCTTTACACGGAATAATGCCGCTGAAGCTGAAAATATTATATCTCAAATTATAAATTTTATTTAAAAACATTGAAACTCATAGTGATTATAATGTTCATTAAACACAACGATAATTAATCAATAGTTCCACAAGAAACGCAACGTATGCAAATGTAAATGTACGAACCACTTACATCGAACCGCTTGTAGTGCCGATGTTTGGCAGGTCCACATCTATTTCAATAATTCAAATGTGTGACATACGTTTGTTCAATATTTGCACTTTGCATGTCTTTGCCATGCTGTCACATATGTTACACGGCCATCGAGCACTACGTGTGTTCGGCATGAAAACTCACTTTGGCACCATTTGTTTCAGTTCGTTGCTCTCCTCCAAACTAGAGCCTCTCTCTGTCACGAACACACTCACTGTCCTTTCGTACACGATGGACTAGATCGTAAAGTTTTGGTCCCTGCCGGGTGGCAGGGTCCATACTTCCCAGAACAGAGGGAAATGTGAAAACTTAATCAGGATGTTAATTGATTTTTAATGACACTATTTGCTGGGTACCTGGGTGCCGCCATGCACCCGCCCAATCGAGCATGTTTTACCAGCTGTTCACAAATCAACCTGTTTTACAAAGTACAATTAGGGTCATGTTCTGGTCAAGTTCTGCCTATACCACCATTTGCATGATAGGCGGTATTGTGTAATATATTGCCTGATGTCTATTTGCATAATGGTTGTAAACTATTAATGTGTCACCCAATGAACATGCTTTCTGTTCGGCGTAATGCTTGAACAGGAATGAAAAGGGGCAGGACACGATTTTGTAATTTTAAAAATAATGATCGGTAAAACAATATAAAAGTATAAATAAAAACAACTAGAAGGACATAATCTGACTGACTCTTTTAAATTGTTCAAATTGCATTACTTATTCATGTTACTATTTCGAACAACATAATTCGTAGAAAACCATTAAAATGCACTATCTACATTTTTTGTTAAATATTAATTTTTTATGTTGTTACAACAACAGTAAGAATGGATATTGAGTTCTTTAATTGAGTAACAATTAATTTGGGCGACAAAAATATGTTATGTGTTATATTTACTCATTTCCTCGCTACATCCTTAGCAATCTATAAGGAGATGATGTACTGTTAGTTCCACTCCACAGAATGAGAAATATATTGGGGTCGTTTTATTTAATCTGTGCGTAATGGTCATACGTGTGTGGTTAATTCGCAAACTACTGATCACTCTTTGATCTTTTTGCTCCTGAGTGTTGGCCTGTGATTTGTGAGTGGTGAGGTGTTCCGCTTGTTCTGGTAATGTTTGTTCAAGCATCATTCTCCACCAAACCGACGCATCAGTTCATTGCTAGTTTCTTAATGCGTTTACCCTAATTTGCAAGTCCGTCTGCTATCTCATTACCATGTTTTCCTCAATGTCCCGGTATCCAACAGTAGACGATTGATTGGTCTTCTGATACCGAGTCAATTGCTAGCAAGCGAGAGTTCCGTAAGTCCTAAGAACGCTATCACCATCAGTTCTCGTGATGACTATAGCTTCTGCTGAAAATATAAATGTAGCAGAGATCTTTTTGGTGCAGCTTGCATTGGTTGAGAATATTTTACAACCTGTAGAGCTCTTCTCAACAGAACCCGCTGTGGAAATCTTTTGGAAAATCCCCTATTCTTCAGTTATCAGCTTTCGGAAGTGTTGAAGTACTGGTTGTCTATTACCTCCCGTTCCTAGCAGTCGATGTAAAGTCCAGTTAACATATGGGCTCTCACTAAACCATGCTCTGATGAAAATTTTGATGAGCTGGGTGATTTTAGTATATTGTGTCCTGTTTAAGCAGATCGTTGGATCTTTTAGTAAATTACTCTGCTATCAAGACTTTTTCAAAGAGTCTACCAGATGCATTGTCCATTTTCATTATTAAAACACATTCCATCATTAACTGACGACTTTAGCATGAAACATGACTAATTTGTTGTGCTAAATGCTTTCGAGAATGTGCTAGTTATGCTAAATGCTTACAGAAATCGAAGGCTAAAAGCACTATAGGTATTACAATAACATTATTGCAAAAACAAACGAAAAAGCTTAAAAAGTATAAATGATCGAGAATTCCTAAATTTTGTAATAGACGTTCAGAATCTTTCAGATGAATCCTTCAGCGAGTTGATGATTGAAATTCTTTAAGCTTCATGAATCCCAACACCACATATTCTCATAAAACATTGACGATTAATCTACATTTTACGTAACGTTTCACATTTGATCATTATTTGGTTTTTAAATCTCATGCAGAGTATTATAAAGCTTTGAACTTTAAAAAGTCCTTATTTCATATTTTAAAGTGTCTTATAACATACGTTTCTTTTTATCCGTCCGGGAGTATATACACACAAAATATTTACTATCGTCATGGGAGCTTTACTCGTTATCCCAGTTTCATGACCAAGCGCTCGTAAACGTTGGCCCAACGATGCTCGAACGAATCTTTATTTGAAACCTGTTTACGAGGCATTTTACGCCTGTGCAAAAACCGGGTAGCATACGAACGATTTGTTCAACGATGTAAAATTCATCCAAACACCAAATTGATTCTACATTTGGCCCTTTTTCAACCACGCGCAATACGAATTGTGGTTCCATTCGGTTGTATGATACTTTCAAAGCAAGTAACTCATACTTGTGGGAGAAATATGTAAATGTGGTCGGAAGGTAGCTCGCATTTTTATGTGTACTTTACCACGCATCTACTTCTACATGGAATGAACGAAAGGAAGAGGAAAACCACGCTTAAAATTACAACGCTCTATGTTAAAACGTTGAGGAAAGTGCATTCGAAAACCCAAAGTCCGTATCAAACGGATTACCGTCGGATGTGCTCAGATTCAACGTCAAGTTGAATGTAGCATTAACGTTCGGAAAAGAGAATGCCAAAACAGAAGTAAGGCAAAATAGTTAAAAGAATGCTTTTCTCTGAATACGCTAATAAAAAAAAAACAAAAAAAACGAACCGAAGCGCAGAACATGAATAAGATAATGCACCAACAGTAATGGGAGGAAAATATTAACCCTGCTGTAAATAGGTCATCCGAGTGCAGAGTGCAAAAAGCATGGAAATGAGATTTTATAATTAAGGACACTTTTGCCCCGACGGTTAACACCCTGCTCTCGGACGAACTTTAGGGTAAACAGTTCGACGAAAGGAAAGAGCCCGAAGGGGAGTAAAAGTGGCTAAGCTCTTGCACTCTGCAGTTGATTTGAATAAAAAAGTCTTTATCACTGGTGATGGCCGTCTTTTATCGTTACATTGGCTTTTTGTGAGTTATTTAAATGTTGCACTTCTTTATGCTCTGGCTGGTGTTCCTGAGCTAAAATGTGTACGCCGAGCAATAATAATTAGAATTTATGAGTGTAGAACTGACTAAATTAGCTTCGTAAATGGATTTGATTATTTAATTATCCAATTGAAACACGCTAAGGTGTTAAGGTGTTTTTCAAACGGAACACATCTTTTCACAACAGATGGTGAAGTCTTATAGTAAAATTGGTTGTTGGTGAACAAAATCCCAAACTCGATTGACGAGGCGGACAAGAGTTCTGGAATTGGAACTATGTAAATATTTACTTGACACTTAAGAAGAAATTGAAAGATAATGCTCTTGTGATGCAAATTCAAGCAAAGATTTTAATCCAATATTTATTTTCGGTGTATGTGTGTCTCTCTCTCCCAAGATCAGCTTTTACTGATGCCATACTCACAGCCAAAAACAACACGGTGATAAATGGTGAAACATACATATTTAATATCACGTATAATTTTACCCTTTGGCATTCTCAGGCAAACAACAACACCGTACATGTAAAATCCTACCTCACATGTGTGACGATAAGTTAACCGCGAACAAACCGCTACCGGTTGTAAACATCATGCGTCGGTAATGAATCCCTTTGAAGAGTTGTGTTACGATGTTGTTGTGTGTTGTCATTTACACATCTAGCAACTGGATGTTTGCACCCGGCGTCTGTTAAACCCGTACTAATCCATGTGGTGTGGTTGTGTTGTGCTGTTCAACAATGTGTTCCCGATCAATGTTTCGTGGAGAAAATCAAATTCCAATGTTTAGCACACGTTGGAGCGCATGTACACTTGGTGCACTCATAAGCTTAATTACTCTTTCTACTTATTCTTGGCTTATTTGGTATACACCAACCATATATAATACTTGATTTTAGATACCAAGTAGTAGGTCTTGATGAGATTTGGTAACCGGTCTTTCCACGTCCAAGCATTGTAAGCCACTGCCACTATCGTCTCGGCTTCCGGACCGCCCTTAAGCTACTAAGCTTAACTGCTTTGTTGTAGTAATTATGACAATTAGTTGTGGTGGATACAGTAGTGGGTGGAATAGATAGCCGTTGGGACCCAGAAGAATATTGTGTAAACTGAAAAACTGATATTCATTGGCATGCCGGGACGATCGTCGCTCATTTTAAAATAAGCGTATAACAGAAATTTTGAACATTGTACGCCTCAATTTATTCATTATAAATTTGTGTACATCAACAGCTGTTTTATGCTTTAATGGACCTTAACGTACGTATTTTGCAAGCGATACGGCCTTGCTGCGACGTCTAATACCGTTGATCTCGCTCCCTTTGCTATACTCATGAGTAAAGTCAAGAATGTTTTACCCAAGCCGAGTTGTTTTACCGAGTTGGTTCTTATTGACGTCGTGACCCGCGCCTCTCTAGAGAAAAGCGTCACAAGGTAAGCTTCTATTCGCTTTTGAGGACCAATAATCATACAAAAAGCTCTTTATAGTTCATATCACAATACCAAGTTACGCCCTTTTATAAATTTTGCGTATGATGCGAAAGATCTGAGATTCGAAATTTATATTACGGTTGGATTTTTTGTGGAATGGAAGATCGGAGTTTTGTATTTGAGTGCGTTAATTGTTATAAAATATTTCTCGAAATTAAACATAATTAAAGAGCAATGAACTGCATCTTTTTCATCGACGATGAATAATTATGTGTGATCTGTAACAGTTTGAAAACTCTACAACTATTACTGTTTTATTCTTAGCTTACATAGCCCTCAGGTATGGTAATTCCACACCATTCGGCCCACTCATTTAATAGTTTAGTAAAGCCTGGTCTAAAATGATTGTAATAAATAAGAAACGCATGCTATAGCATACGAAAATTATTTCTGCTCGTTACATATCAACTTTATGATCGTTCAAGAGTCCGTAGTTCAACAGTCAAAACCAAATGCTTTTCTAACATTCGTTAGTCCTGGTCAACATTGAACATCGATCTGTTCGTTCCTTAAGATCCCCTGCCTATCTCAATACTCCAGCAATTTACACAGGATATCCCGCACATCCTGTTCTTAAAATCTATTTGCTACTTTTATTTCATTATTTTAGTTTTATGTAACAAGCATTAGAAATACTCACACAACTGATCCTTTGAATGTTTATTCATACAAACTGATTGATTTCATTGCTGGAATTCACGATCACCGATATTCGAATTCGTGGGCAAAATCCTCTCGGACTTCTTTCCATATAAACAACAACAATTGTTTCAGCATATGTCAGTTAAGTTTCTTACGTATTACACATTTTCGGAGCGGCTCGGTGGCCGAGGAGATAATGGTACCGGTCTCTGAACGCCTGACCGAGGTTCGAATCCCATTCTGGCCGTTCCCCCGTACGCAGGACTGACTATCCTGTATCTAGATTATAGAGCCACAGAAGAAGAAGAAAGAGGAAAAGATTATGCATTTCCAAAATTGCATATCATTTGATAGGCAATGAAGAAAAAGAACAAAAATGAGCGCCTCTGACTAGACGTTGCGTTCGTTCCCAAAACGAATTCGGCATTCCGATGAGTAATTATATGCCGCCTCTCCATCGGTCTTTTATTTACCTCCAAAAGTATAGTTGAACTGCGTACAAGAGAATAGTGGAACCAAATGGGATTTGATCCCCAGTCCTGGCCGTTTGAAACCTGACCCTGATATCTCCTCGTCCATCTCCTCCTAACATTCAAATGCTATTTGCAATTGCGAAGAATTAAACTTGGATGTTAGACAAATTAAACATTCAGCGAAGACCTTTATTTCCTAGGTAATCGGTCAATTGACATGGTTTTCCAAATAAAAAGTATCAAAATTAAGCTTTAACCAAGCTTTTTATGGTACATTTCTTTTTGAAAATGCTCAATTAATGTAGCACTGAAAAAATGACCATATATCTTTCGTATTGAAATGTGTCAAGTTCATTGTAATTATAACTGCTTCTTTAATTGAATCATTAAATTGTTTCGCACAAATTTAATTGTTCGTTCTGCATAAAATCACAACAAAAAACGACAAAGAACAAATGCCAACCAATGTCCCCATCATCGTATTCCACGATTGATAAGCCTCATCACAATCTCGAAATATTAAAAAAGAGCTTCCTGACTGGGCGCAGGTCTCATAAATCGATTAGTCTTGTGCGCTCTTTAACGTTCGCTTATCTTTCGGTACTTATCGTCTATTGGACTCAATACAATCGCGATATATTACGTTCGCGAACTGATTCACCAGAACGGTTATCGGTTAAACTCATCGAGTCAATGGCAAATTCCTTCCGGACATCCGGCAAAATGAAGTGACAAGTAGCATCAAAGGAGAAAGCAACCTTCAACGAACGGTGTATATAACCGCTCCGGTTTCCAACGAAACGACATCAGTCGCAAAGGGACGAAGTGTTTCAACGCATCGCAGTGATTTCATCGCAAGAGAAAGCTGAACCGGATTGCAAAACAACAAATTTTGTTTGAAAAAGCTTCAGAATGAATCTATCGAAGTTGTTTATCGTCATCCTGCTGGGCACGCTGCTTCTGTTTGGTGGACAAACCGAGGCGGGCCATTTGAAAAAGTTTGGCAAAAAATTGGTAAGCTATACAGTGACCGACTTGCTAGTCATTGAATCTATGGTCAATGTATCGGTCATTTTATATTTGTGTTCGCTACCAAAATGGTAAACTCGTTTTGTTTTGCTCTTTGTAGGAAAAGATCGGCAAAAATGTGTTCCACGCAGTGGAAAAGGTAGTACCCGTACTGCAGGGCGTTCAGGATATACGCGACGGCAAGAAAGGCTAAACGGGCTAGTAAGGCCTTCAGCAAGCTCGGAGAAGTGTGTTGACTGTTTTGGAGTTTGCAACTGTCACAAACATCAAAGAAACGCACTGGAGATGAAGATTGCGAAGATACAATATTTTATGGTTGAGATTTAATCTATTGCTCAAAATGAAAATGTAAAAACATCCGGCCCAAAACAAAATAGCCCAAGTGAAAGGGACGAACCAAATTGTTTATACATTTTCATAGTCCGATGCTACAGTATGTATTTAACGTTTCAAATAAAATAAAAAGGTTTAGCAAATTGTAATGAAACTACTATAGACAAAATATGTATATAAAATCTAATTAGTTTATCCCTGAAAAAAATCATCAAATAAAATTATCTAAACATTAAAACAATGCTTGGATAATTTAGTTCGATTTCATTACACGATTTGCCGCAAATGAGAGGTTACTATCAATTCAACTGCAACAATTTTTAATTATATCTCAATTAAATTGTCAATTATATCTAATATTTTAAAACATTTTTCCGTTCCGTAAATATCTACTTTATGTAATTAATTGCTTTTTCGAACTAGCACAATCGAAAATTCTTTAAATTATATCGTAAATTTCACAAAAACACACACAATCAAGGTACTACATCAAATTATGATCGAATGGTTTTTAATGTACAAATTAATGCAAACAACAATGCTAAATTAAAGCAAAACTTTACAGGCCACCTACACGAACTTAACATAAAATTTAAATCCGATGCATGTCTCAACGTAGACGAAAGAATGTACGCGAAGGCGGAAACATGGAATTTCTCCGGAAATGTTTTGCATACGGTTCAACGCACCACGGCACCGATTGCATGAGAAATGTGCATCCCACGCAATTGTGTCCCGTGCATGCGGCAGACTTCACGACAGCCGTAAGCAACCTGGGAAAGCATCGGAAACTGACAAGCGGCCAACATAACAAACGAACCATCTAACAGTCTACCATACCAATGAACGCTACATTCAGCAACACGCGACAACTCATCTGCTGATTACCTGGCGTCGGTCGGCTTGTACGTGACATCGTATTTGTCCACTGGCATCGTGTGCGGATCCATCGAGGTTTGCCATGATACTCGTACCGATGTGGGCGTTAGGAAGGTGACGGTAATGTTTTCCGGTGCGGTAGGTATTGAACCTGTGAATATACAGGAAGGAAAAGGTAGAGAGAAACGTTAACAAGCAAGAAATAGGCGATTGGTGATGTTGGCCGTTGGAGAACGTTAATTAAAAATGCAGCGTTAATCAAACGCAGCAATGTATGGCGTCGTCGGCACTACTAGCTTAGGGTAGTAAATATAGAGACAACAAATTTCACAATGTGTCCTGGAGGTATTGTTCTATCAACAGATTTATCGTCAAACGTAATGGTATCGTTTATGGAATGAGAGATCTAAAAAATAAAGGAATGTGTTACATTAACAAAAAGACAAACAAAAACAGGCCGTTACACACAAGTTACGAGTACTATTTTTGTAATAGAATATAGTAAAATCATTTTGACCTTATTTTTTAGAAATGAGAATCGTTTGCATTTTTTTGTTGGTATCACCAATACTACATTGGTACTGCTTTCTCGAAGTTCCAAATATGTAATTTGAAGCGACTTGGTATCAACAAACACAATGTGAGATTGAGTTTTGGCTGAGCAGTATATAAGAATGCTAAATCACAGTGCTTATTCTGTAGCCATCGGAAAGTGTCTACGAACGTAAAATTTTGTAAAATTGAGAAACTTGCCGTGAAACGTTTCCTCTACGAGCGACATCGCATTTGTAGAGGAAAAACCGAATGTATGAAATATTGATAAGCTTTTACGATTTTTTGCCTGGAATGGAACTGGAATGGATGGACTGGACTAAACGGACTGGAATGAATATTCCGGGAGTTGTTTCGATCAATATGCGTGCCGATCAGCTCAGGCTTGCGTCAAATCACATCTTAAGCATTTATTTTTACTTTTATTTGAGTTTTTTGGACTCAAATGTATCAATCAATGTAAATCAATGTAAATTGTTTTAAAATGGCATTTTTGACGGATGCGTGAAACTTGATTATTTCAATTTTATTTTGGCCTGCAACCTGCTAAATTACAGGACCTGAGGACCTAATCAGAGGAAAATTAGGACCTTGTAAATCTTTTATTTAAAGGCGACTCGAAAACAGGTGATTTTGGATAACGTAGAGAATGCTGCTGCCCTTAGGTAAAAAGGGAATGGAATGATATGGACTTTTATTTCAATAGACTTATTATATCTTGTCAACTCATTTCAAATTATTTTATCTTTCTCTATTCTTAGCACAAGGACCAGGTCATGTCCAACTCTCTTTTCTTCTGCATCCCTGGCAATACTCTAGTCCAAGCAATTCTAGTTACTTTGCTAGATGTTTCTTTAGTTTGCTCTTTGCGTCTTCCTTCCTGCCTGTTTTCCGCCAAGTTCTTAGTCTCAGTTAGTCCTTTTCATTGAAGAACGATCAGGATGGGATTTTGGTACCGGTTGAGTTGTGCAAAAAATTATCTAAGGTTTACTTTTGTATTCACAAACCAATTATTCAAAATGTTCGATTACATACGTTTGAACACGCAGATTGTCTGTTCTGCTACAATAAAACTAATAGATTCACTTGAACATACCGAAAACCGATCCCCAACTCGTAATTTTTCTTTGGTACTGTCCAGGAGTTGTTTACAAATGTATCAAAATTAACAATATGATCACAGCAAGCACAGCAAAACAGCATACTGTTCCTTCCGATTAAAAACGCTGTCTATGATCGAAAACAAAATGCGTTCGGGGTAGCATTTTTGAAACATTTCTCCGATCAGAAGTTTTTACGATTTACGATCGTAGACGCAATAGTAACGGAATAAGCGCTCATGTGTCGATTGTTATAAATATTATTTTTATGCGTTCATTACTCATTTAAATATACCAAAGAGCGCTTCATTCTGACCAAGCCCATTTTTTATATCCGCCTATAAAAGAAATGACCTGACCCACAAGCATATTCAAAATTTCATTCAAAAAATAAAAGAACTTGAAGAAACTCAAATTGATTTCTGAATTGAAAATAAATAAAAAATAAATAAACAACTGGGTTCATACATAAAAAGGTATCTTTTAAACTATTAAAACAATCTGCACAAATAAAGTCTTATAGTCATTCCTATTTTGGTACGGGTCGGGCTATTTTGATACATGTCCTGCCGTGTGAAAGGCCTGTAACATATTATCGTCTGTAAATTAAACATAATAGCTGTTTATCATAAAATAACATAATTTAATAACATCAAGTACACGAAACACAACGAAAACTTGTTTACAAATTTAATATGAGCATATGGTGGATCCAGGACCCGGGATGAGATGTCCTTTCATGGTTTGGAGTACAAAACGTCTCTAAATCAATCTAAATTTCATTGAAGATTAAGTTTAGATTTAAGTTTTTATTTGTAAGCAATGCTACCTAGCAGTTCATTGTTCAAGTTCAAAAATCGTATTGAATCAAACTCTAGCGCTTCGTTAGTTAGAATAAAATTCAACTGTAAAATCACTATTGACACAAATTTTAAGAAAATCAGTGATGGTGGTCTTCAAAACATATAACAAAAAAAGTTCTTTAACGAACTGCTATGATCGTCTTAGCCAACCAATAAGTTCTTCATATTTATGCCCATACTTTCCAAAAGCGATACTACTATCGTAAGATTTTGGCTACGGCTGTTTTACAACCATAGCGCCCATTACCATGGCCGCCATTCACACCATCAAACTTTACTACACGCCCAATGTGATCAAGGTGCGAACGAGACGCTTACATCGACTGGATATTCATCTTACTGCTGCGGGACGAATCTTGGCGCTCTCGACAATAAACCCGGCACACGCAAGTAAACGTTAAAACTAATGACCTAATGACATGGTATTGGTCGATTCTGCGAGAAACCGATATCCAAAGCGCCCGTGCAAAGCCAGCATTCAGAACGGCTCGTTTCGAGGCTTCAGGATGGTGGGTGTAAAGCTTTAATTAAAGCTCGTTTATTGTGGGGGGTGTCACTCCGCCAAGCTGCCGTAGGAGGGCAATTATGCTGCCGAGTAAATACGCCTCGGCTATGGGCTAATTTTTACTCTCAGGTCTGTAATCGAAACGCATAAATCTGATGCTTTAAGAAGAGATAGAGGTCCTATCTCTGGGGGACTAAAAATTCCTGTGAGCGTGCAGTAAATTGTCGGAAAGAAAAAAAAGCACAGCGCCGTGCTTAGCCTACAACAGGGAACTCTATGTTCCGGAGGGCCTGCTTGCTGTCGGTAAGGAAACATCGCCGTAGGAATGTCTCAGTGGGTGCTTTTGTGTGGTGAGCCGCAATAGCAATCTTGTTATGCTAATCTAGCTTTTCGGAGAACCTGTCTCACAACCTCACGGTACACAGTACCTCGGAAGCGCTGCATGAGATACGCGGGGGAAAAATGAAGTAGGTCGAAGTTGTTTGAGTTAACATAAAACACATTCGCCTTATCAGATGAGGAAAAACCTTCAAAGAAAAGAATACATTTTTTGCCACAATCACTTGTCCCAGCAGGAACGACTTTAGAAATAGTAATTTACATACATATCTTTCTTAAACGAAAGCTCATTTTATACTAGCTTTATGTCAATTTATCCGGCCATTACTTCACTTTTAAAAGACCTTCGCTAAACTTTATTTGAATCATGCTAAACCAATTGTTTAATTTGCATGCCGGAAATCAATGTGGGCTTTCTTTCATATTAACAACTTCTGGCAGCACTAACAACGCGGAAAATCAAATCTAACCGATCATCATCAATGAAATCTCTCCGCCTTACTCCCAAGCGCCCTAAATACGCAAATATAATGACTACGATTGATGTTGATGATGATGGACGTACGATTGGTGTTAAAGTGCGGTTCTGTTGGTAAGCTTTTCAACTTCCTGCAACAGTGCCGGGAACGGAAATGGAGGTCCAGTGCGCTGTGTGCTTTACATCAATCATTTTACATTTCTACCAACCGATTGTTTGTTTTATGTTTCAAACATGGTGCACAGTAGAAATGTTTTTCCTGTTTCAACTGGGTTGCTTTTTCCACCGAACCCACCACCACTTGTCCGTTACCGCCGATTTGGATTGATGGATTTTTGGTCGTTTTATTAATTTTGGAGTTGAAATTTCGCAAGGCTGATGTTGCTGGCGTGCTTGAGAGATAAAATGAACGAAAGAAAGAGAAAAAGAACTGTGGAGACATTTTGATAATTAAACATACCGTCCAAGAAGCTATCAAAACAAAGCATTATGCATGATGGATGACTTTCGATGAAATTATAATGTATTGCTAAAAAGCTTCAATTAGCATCCGTTGAGAGAAAGGAGCATCCCGCCGAACGGTGTAGGAAAAATTCAACCATCAAGCTGCACCATTTAGTTGCTAGCAGTACAAGTATAAGCTGGCAACGAAACTATGCACACCAGCTAAGAAGCGTTCCGGGAAGTATTAATTTTGACAGCGTAATAAAAGATTAATGAACGTATTTTGATGCTTCGGATCAAACATTAATCTCCAACGTGCGCACGAGCGAGACTACAGTTCCGGGAATGCTTTGGTACGGAACTAAAGTTCCTACTCAACCGTTGGGCAAATGTTTATTCCTTCCAAGCGTAGCGCGAATGCTTCTCATTTCCATACCCGAAGGGCGACGGACGAGCAAGCTGCCAAACTTTCCGGACATGATACGCTTGATCACTGAGATCCCGTGTCGTTCGGTATGCATGATCTACACTTCGAGTACAGCGCAAGTTAGAGACGGGAATTGATAGAATGTTGCCAATTGTGTTCTTTCAACTGTACATGATTGGATTCCGTTCATACACTGAGCTAAATAGGTGGTGATACCCTGTTTTTTGGAATTATTTTCGAACTTTCCAAATTGAAATGAATTTAAATTTTTTTTAGTTTACTATATATGCTTACATTGACATTTTAAATATAAAATTAAAAATAAATTATGCGAAAGAATAGTACCTCTTTTCTTTTACATATCAATGTTTTGCGATCAATTTGATATGCAATCAACGAAAAATCAATTTAAATTAATTATTTTAAGAGCATTGGTCCATGTTTAAACTATTGCTTCGTGTTCCTATCATTAGACGCAATTTGTTTGCGATTTCGTAAACCAATCAATTTGGTTAGCAAGTGACAACAGATATGTACTGTAATAGAAAAGCCACGCATAAAATGAAAAACTTCACTAAAACATCCGTACAGAATTTTTTTTTTTGTTCTTGTATGACGGCGTGGCCGTATTAGACGTACAGAATTTTTATAGCTCTTACATTTCTTGACGCTGGCAACAATATTTCCGAATCTCTCTTAATATAAAGATGCATCACTTCCCGTTCGTCCGTACTATGTCCTGTCCTATCTTTAGGCCAAAATTTAACTGTTTTAATTTAAGCGGCTATGGCAAGTGAGACGTTTTAGCCACTTCAACTTACATTATATGACAGAATATGGCAAACACGTGCTGGTTTTACTTGAAATTTATATTCTGTACAAATTATTATTCTCTTCTCGATTACTATTTCTCTCAAAATGTTTCGCCTATTTACTTATCTTTTATTTTGCTTTTTATCCCTGGTTGTATGTTTAGTGACCTTTATGTGCTTTTGTTTTTACCGTTTGTTCAAATATGGTTCGTGAAAATGTTTCAATAAATTTCCCAAGACAAGAAGCATTTTACTTTGTAAGATTTAATTTTTACCTTTATTTTTCAATTGTAAGACGCTGCGCATTGTAGTGGAAATTCCGAAAATACTGTCATAAACCACATTGGTGCTAATTTTATTTCGCTAAGTCCCTAGAAGACATGTTAAGTAGATAACATCTCTATGAAGATGCGATTTAAGCAATTTAATTTAACAAGAACCCATTTTTATTTTCTGAGAGCGAGCGGGTTTTTGCGTTGAAACATCAACACACTTTATGGATTAGCTTTAATCGGTGGTCTATAAACACCGGATGCTCCAACTACATGATTTTTTCCTCCATCCAACTTAATCGTCCCATCTGCTCATAAGCAACCCAGAAATGGAACTTTCACCACATCTATCCAATCAGTGTGGCTAGTGTGGAGGTGGAGACGCACATCGTTCCACGGATAATACGTGCCTGGCAAGCACAACGACCACACAACTGCCTGTTTCATTCGCCGTTTATCTTCTTCGACACCATCCATAAAGAAGGATAGAAAAAGAACAATCCACTATCGAAGAACAAGCATGAAGGCATCAAAATCTCATCAATTATCCTAATTATACCATAATCGTTGGGGTACGGCGATGGTGTGATATGTTTAGTGGAGTGATAAAATAAAATAATTAATCGACCTCCCAAGCCTCGAGCCGCCATTTTCCTACATTTCCTGGGAGATGGAAAAGATTTCCGACATGCAAGAAAACCCACGTATTACCCGGAGCTATGCTTCCCGAACGCACCCGGAATCTCTAATTGGTGACACGTTCGAGTGCTGCTCATTGATTCCACCCGGAGTCTCGTAGTGCTGGTGTCTTAATTTCGTCTATTCCACGGGAAAACGAGATATTTACCGAAACAACCATTTTCCTCCGGGCATTTCAAGACGAACGATTTCCGTTTCACTTGGGCTCGAGAAGTAGCAGGGAGCAGCAACAACAAAAAAAAACCTTTGATCGGATTGCAGCTGGGGAGGATTTAGCACTAAATTCAGCATTACGACAGTGTCAGCTTTCTCAGCTTTCCCGGTTGTTGTTTGGTTTATTATTTTTGGCCCTTTGTTGTGCTCTTTTCCCATTCCCAGCTTATCGCTCCCGAGGCGCGGTGAAGGAGGACCGTGTCTAAGTTGTCAGATTAATTTCTTGAAGAAACATCCGCCCATCCCGGAACGTTGTCAGGCTCCATTTGGCAGAACTTTTGCGCCGAATTCGTTCCGCTCGTGTTTGCGTCTAGCGTCGTCCCGTTCATGCTTCTACGCTGACCCAATTTGGTTGTGCTTTGCTGGGCCGTTGTAAAGGGTACAAATTCGAATGTAAAGCGAAGTTGAAAATGAGCATCACTGTCACTTGAGCTGTCATTAACGCTTGTGTTTTATTTTTTTTGTGAAGCGCATATTCGTTTGCTGCGCGGAAAGGTTCTGATTTGTTGAACAAATTATGCCGAAAGCTTTCAGACTCTGTTTTGCATTTTCCCCCCACGTCGGTCAGGGGTATGGGGATTTATTTAAAGTTCGGTTGAACTGGCAAACAATTTACAATGTCTGTAAACTGAAAACAGGGCAATGAAATTATATTCCATTCCCATTGATATAATTGGTGAAGATGTTTAGCACAGTTTGAATGTAATTTTTTCATCCTTTTTGGCATAAAAGTATTTAAAATAAAGGTTCCTTTATTGAAAGAAAAGATATTGAAAATATATGCATAAGATAAACAAAATCTATTCCATTCTGCCAGAATATTGGAATAAAACTAACACGAAGCATGAAACGAGAAATGGCGTGTATCTGACATCTTGATTAGGCATGTTAGCTGTTGTGGCAGTTGTTTCATGGCCATTTTGCTAGTAGATCAAACAATACAGTTGCTAACGAAAGCTATGTGTGCCGCTGTCTTTGTTGCAGACAAATTCTCCTTCTTAGGAGGAAGTGAATAAAAGAACGGCGGACATTCTCAGGAGAATAGAAGAAACTCAGATAGAACTTAGAATAAATTGTGTTGAAAGAGATTCCTTCCGTCCTCTCTAACGTTCGCTTAGGAGAAAAATTTAATTAAGCGATTAAGCTTATAACTTCTCCAATTTTTTAGGATAGGAATAAAGAATTAGGACAAATCAAATTACAGGAAATTAAATTACAGAAAATAAAATTATAATTACATGAAACAAATGTTAGGTTAGAGATTATAAACATATCATTTCATACTAAACCGGGAGCCAGGATCATAGAAATCACGGTCAAACAACCCGTCGCCATTTTGTTAATGCGTTATGTTATGCGTAATAAAAAATTGTGGTACTCTTTTTATATTTCAATCCTTTCATTGCTGTGAGTAGTAATTTAATTCGCTTCGCTTGTTAAGCTATTTAAGCTCACTTAAATAATTTAAGTAGAAATTATTCAAAATTTTGAATTGAACGACTGGCAGTAAAATGTGACAAAAACTATAGTTAATAGCTTATGATGCAATTGTGATAAAATTTGTAAACAAAATATATGTCACAATTAATTAAATATCATGTTCTAATACGGCCAGGCCGTGATACAAGAACAAAAAAAAAATTAAATATCATGTATGTTTGGATTCGTCGATATGTTCATCTAGTTTATGATATCATGATGAATAAACTGTTAAACAGCTTTTAATTCATTACTAATGAACTTAATGATTTAATGTGTAAAATGATGCATAAGAGTGATATAAATCCAAAACGATTAACAAAATATTTGATGCACTCTTATGCACTGCAAGAAGTAATAAATCACTTACTCACTCTTTTTGAGCGTCAAAACGCAAAAAAGGGAGCCGCTAGTAGGCATAGAGAATGAGTGAGTTGAAACGCAAAGAAGTGAATGAAAGATTCATAAAACTGCTTATGCTGAGTAAAAATCATAAACTCCTTTGCAGGATTAAAATCACTCGTTCACTGTTACTCAGTAGCTCGCGGGAAGGTAGCTTCAAATAAAACAAGCTTTCTTGCAATCGATACCAGAAGCCTTTTTATTTCAATTGGCTTGGTGTAGTTAGCGTACTACTTTACTTCCTCTTTTCCTCGGTCGGAGTTTGATAGACCGGTCCGAGAGCTCAATATGGTGTAATTGCTCTGCTGTGTTGAGACGAAATGTCCTTTAAGGAAAAATCCAAAAAGCTAAGAATAAGATATTTTTTGACTGTTTGCATTAATCTTTATATTTAATCTTGGATTATCTTTAAGCATCTGCTTTAACACAATAATCGCATTCGATTGACCTATTAGACACTTTACCAATTCAATCATTCGTTCTTTTGGTCATGTGTTTGCCCCTTGCGTTGACAAATGGGCCAATAGTACTAATGGAACACCAAACCAACGGCCTAATCGGCGCTTTATTGGTGTACTGCACGGAAAAAGGAGGACAGCGTCTGGAAAGACAATCCTCTCTATTTTGCCTTCAGCTACACGGTCTGGTTGGAGATAAATCAACGGTTGCTAATTAAATTTTCATGAACGACACAGTTTCCCGTATGCGTTTGCTGTAGCCTATGGAACCGTGGCAAAAGCGGTGATCGCAAAACAAAAAAACATCATGGGGAAAAAACGACAGTAGAGCAAGGTTACGATTTGGTTAACGTGTTTGTTTTCATTGATTGAGCTAGCTCAGGTAGCTTGCAAGCTCGGCGAAAATACATTTGAGCAACACGAAACCAGGTGAACAATCAGGCACAAAGAAAGATGCTTATTGAGTTGGAAGCGAATCACCATTAATCTGTTTCAATTACATTAGCAGCTCAGGCGGTCTAAGAGATTTGTAATTGTGTTAATGCTTTAAAGGCAGACTTAGAAATTAAACGAACGTATTTACGTTTTTTTGCATCTTACACAACCATCTTTTTCAATTGACTTTAATTTGCTAGCATACTTTAAAACTGACCTTAGTTTAAACGCTAGTTTTTAAAGAGAGATAATGTGATACATTATTTTATTTTTATCATGCTAAAAGCTTATCGTTTTCCAGACCTTTTTTCTTTCTAAATGTTGCGAAATAACCAATCTAAAAAGCCCCAAAAGTTTTCCTTTCTTTCTATGACACAGCGAACATGTTTGGTAGTTAGTTTTTTGTCCTCCCCTCGTGTCCGTGTGTAATGAAAATGGATATTACATGTAGATTGTCGCACACTCAGAACGGAACGGCGCACAGTGGCTATGAAAACTTCTCATCACTCCTACATGCAGTGAGTGAAGGCAGTGTGAGTAAATAAGAATGGCAAGTAACTTTCTTCATGAGGCTTTACCATCGATCTTTAGTGTGGTCTGGTTGTTGGGTGGTTCAGGTTTGCTTTTCTATTTTTTTTTTCCTTTGTAACACAGTAACTTCCCACAGTAATGTTACGAAAAGGAAAAGCTTTTCTCTTCAAGATTCGTGCCTCAAGGCTGGTGAACCTTTTCCAACCTTACTTTACATTTTCTACCTTTCATAATGTTTCCTCGGACGGTCCTCAACTCTGACTTGTAGCTGTACACCGAGTGGAATGAGAAAATGGTCGCAGCAATCTCGATGATGTCCCGAACGGCTTGTGAAAATGTTGTGAATTCTGTCACCATCAGCAGCTTCCCTCGAGAGCGAGCTCGTCCCTCGTTGGGAACCATTACTAAGCTGTCGCATCCAGCATACATGTGTGTCTAGATTTTGCTTCATGCGAGAGGTATGATTTGCATACTCATTTCGAATTCCAGCCCTGCTCGAGTGGGTGAGAAAATGGAAGTAAACTCGGAAACAGGCCCGCCGGGTCCGTGAAGCGTTACGCGCCATACTGTGGGTATTTTCCACCAATTATTGAAACATAATTGACGCTGAAAATAGCTTACCACCCACCATTACGACCAACAAATGCTCCGGAGGTTTTTGCATCAGAACACACCGCACTCAATAAGGACGAATTGAATTTTCCTAACAGACGAAGGCTGACACTAACGAACACAGTATGCACTAGCCCCCGGAGGCCAACGGGTCGGTGATGATTAGTCCTTAATTGTGCAGGGAATTGAACTGTCACCTCTGACGGGTATTTCATTGATGGTCTGTTTCATGGTGGAAATCGTGGATTGTTTTATCGGTTTTATTTGTTTCTTTGCAACGAGTTTTAAAATGAAAATCCCATTATATTTAAATGCAAATTAAAAGAAAAATCATCGAGAAAGTTCCATGTCTCGAAGCTACTTCCAATTATTTAATAAAAAAAACTTATTGAATAATGTATAAAATGAAAAAATACTCCATTAAATGATTCTGGATAGTTTCAAAAATCAATTGGATTTAAATTCAAGAACAATAAAGGCTTCAAAATAAAAAAAGGAATAACATTTCTTAACTAGTTTAACACAGAAATAAGGCTGTCCTTATGGGAATAGTATAACTAAATATAGCATACATTATAATTAAATTACAACATTAACAAAACTGTATTAAAACATGAAGCACTCCGATCTGTATCTGCTCTGCAAGCTAAGCACATACAAAGCACAAGAATCTACACAACTTGTAATTAATTTACCAAACTCGCTGCCATTCATTTGCATTCAAGCGCCTCGAAAGAGATTCATTTCTATCAGCTCGTGAACTTTGTGCACTGTTTCCAAAACTCTACATTCATTACATCGTCTTTCTGTGCGATTCAGCTCAAGCAACTGTACGATGCACAACGCCTTCGAAACACAACGTGAAGATGTATAACTGAGCCAACATCGTGCATGCTGAATTTTGGACGCACAGACAAACAACATACACCACACTGCCATCTTATCATGCTTCCATCGGACCATCCATTTGGCAGATGTTGTAATTTCTTCCTTCCTGCTACCTCCGCAAGATAAACTACAGATGATGTGTTCATAAATTTTGCAAATAAATATTGCCCCACTAACGCTGGTACGACCGCGCCGTAATTCATAAGTGCAAGTGCAGTGGATGTAATGGTATTGGATGGGTACTGCCGTACGCCTGCATGTATCATGTTGCATCGTTGACACCGAGGTACCGGGGCAGTAATTAATTGAATATGGGCGATGTCGTCCTCGCTGCAGGAGTGACGTGCTCTATTCGCATGTCGTACCGTTCGCGGGTTCTTTCTCCGTTGTCAAAACGAGCCGGGGAAACGGTACGGTGCGACCTTCAACCGAGCAAATAAAGAGCGCTCAACGATCATCCACTCGACGATTAACGAACGAGACAAACCCGTGCTAGTAAGCACTATGGTTGTGCCGTCGCATGCGCCTCTCTGTGCACACTCGTCTCACCATCAACTGCTCAACAAACAAACGACAAAAAAACCCTTTATGCATCCTGGTGACCTAGCTTGCCTAGACAGCGACAAAATGGTCCCGAGACGTTGTGCTTAGAAATTAATGCATAATGGGAAAACTTTTGTCTACGGTTTTGCAGCAGTACGGAGAAGCTTCAGCACACATACAGATGCTTGTAAAGGGTTGTAGAAAAAAACACACACCCACAACGCAAACAAGCAATGCATGATGATGGCGATGGTGACCGGGCCCCCAACATTGAGGTTCATTTTACATACCGTTAGTGTATGCATTTGCAGTTTGCAATTTAAGCACGCGTTCGACCTTGATGTCCTTTGCTCCGTATACTCCAGTCTTGTCGTATCGTGTTACGCTGTTTCATCCGCCTCCGAGGTAAGACCGAAGCCTTCGAAGCAAATGTAGTGGAAATTGTGCCTACCTCCCGAACCAGGTCGAGTTTTTCTTGGAATCCAATCGTCAGGTACGGATGATGGGGTGGTGTGAAAAGGAAATACAGGATCTATCGGTCGGGAAGCTCAAAATTTTGCTTTCCCGGCTCGGTAGCACGTTGAACGGTTCGGTGAAAGCAGCATTGCAGGAATGCATAATTAATTTCAACCAAACACATTCACGTGCAGCAGAATGGCACGGGCACGGCCAAAGTATGATGTCAAGTTCCTCTCTTTTGTATCGATAAAGCACGGAATCTGTTCGGAGGCTTACTGCTGCACTGGCAGACTGATTATGCTATAGTAAGGGAACACATAAATCTTTTTGCCTGGAGGTTATAGGACGTGCTCTGTGCGATGTCAATGGGAGAGCATGTAAGCTGATCTCTTGTTGTTCAATAGGAAATGTTTTAGAAAATTTAGTAATACATCCATTGGAAAATACGACACAGAAGCTTTTCAAAAGCTATGACTTATCATAACTTTTTATTCTGGAGGAAAATGGAGTACCATTTAAGGAAAACTGCATGGAATTCAATTGAAATTGAAAGCGATTATTGATTTTACCAATTCATATAGTTCTTTAAGGTTCATGCTAGTTACCTGTTAAAGAACTCTTGCCATTTTAGCAACAACAAAAAATGAAATTATCATTTGCTACTTTGCTAGAGTTAAATGCACCAGTACAAAAGGGTCAAAACGCACCATAACAAACAGACCGAACTCACCAGCACAAAGGAAACAAAACCAAGTCTACTTGACCATCAGTTAGCAAATATTAGTCTTCAAACCGTTACATTTGGCCCGGTCTTGTGATTGCATTATGCCATGTCAATATTTAAAAACATTTTTGATTAGAATACGATTAAATGTGCATGAATACTGAAGTTTTTAGGTTCAGTTTTAACCCTTAATGTTAATCGACAGAACTTTTTATTCGTCGCTTAAAAAAACATTGAGTTTTGTATTTATCTAGCTTTTTTTAATGTAAAGATGCAACACTCCCAATAAGGTCTTATTTTCAAACAAACGAGTTTTAACAGGAAATCCGAAAAGATATTTTTTGCCTTATGCGTTTATGCGTATTATCTCATCGTCCGCTAAATTTGTTTCCGTTTAGAAAAAATCTGTTCCTGTACAGCAAATATTACTTTAAAATGCATTACTTTTAAGAACAGTGAATATCCCTAAAATCTAAAAAAAAAATCAGTTAAATCCAGTAAATTAAGGAGCTTGAAAAGATAGTGGCACCGATGTTTATACGGCAGGACTAAATATCAAATCCCATCCGCACCATTTTCCCGTACGTAGGACTGGTCAGTATGTTGCGGTTAAATACAAGAAGCCAAAAAGGGCAGTTCAAGACCTCTCGAGCTTTTGGAGCCATAAAAGACGCCATGAAAATAGTTGATAGATATTTTTTCACAACAAAAATGTGAATTATGTACGACAATTATGATCAGATAGTTCGTCGATAGCATTGACATTCACAAACGAATGATACCGGGCAATTCTGCTGTTTTAGCACTAGAACGACCTACCAGACATTTTACCTGGTTTTGAAATTTAAAAGTTAAGCAATTTTTATCCGTTTTTTTAGCATTGCCCAGGAATGAAAATCTTTCAAATTGTGTATTTCCATGAAATTACACATAAAATTGCGTTATTTGTATTGACAATACTTAAGGGCTGTGCCTATTCAACCGGTTCAGTCAAAATGACTGATATTGTTTTGCAATCGGATAACTCGTGTTCTTTCCAACCGATTTGTGTTCAGGTTTTACATCCAAATTAGTCGTCACATAGCCTAAATAGCCGTCATAATGGAAAATAAATAAATAAATTATGTACTTTGTTTCCAATCTAAAACAGAATTCCTAATGTTAGTAGAGCAATGTACAGTTGCAGGATAAAAAAATGACTAATAGTTAGCTAATTTCTGAATAGGTAAAATAAGAAATTGGAAGCGGCGCTGGCAATCGAATATTTTCTCGGATTAGTTTATACCAACCCTACATCTATATATGGCGATACAATCATGAGTATTTTGTTGGAAACAAAAAACATTATTAGGATTCAAAAAATGACAAAAATGGATACAATCTCAGAACTCTAAATACTCGCTCTAAAAAATTACCAGTCATTTTGACCAGGCCGGTCGAAGAGGTACTTACTAAATATTGGTCGTTCTAGTTCTATGCCGATGTTGCCCAGACATGCGATAGAAGCATGGGCTTTTTAATTGAGACCTTCCGGTTGCATCTTGGGAGTAACCGGAATTCCAAAATAAACAGCTACACAAAAACTCGATCCTAACCGTCCTCAAATTGTTTCAAAATTTCTGACATGGCATTTATTTGCCATTTACATAGTTCTCGTTGTGTTCGATAACATAATTCTATTTTCTAGAACAAACAACTAATTATTAAAATGCTTTTAGAGGACATTAGCTTAATGTACGTATGAGGGCATTGCTTGATACCCTTGTAAAGGTTATTGTGTGTTCCTATCATTGATCACCTGCCACCGTTGCTACAACAATCATTATTATGATATATGTTTAATGTTAATTGTTTTGTGATGATAACATTATAAATTCATGTTCGGTTTATTTCTATTAACCGTGTTCTTAACGATGAACGATGATGACGTTGGTATTTTTGTAAATAAATACATTTTTCAACTGGCCCATTCACGGAACCGAGATTCAACAACCCGATATGCTAGCCAAACAGAACATTACCATGGCCTAAATCTGTTCCTTCCCCTTTTTGAAATGCGTTGAAATGCTTTGTTATCCCGAGCTCGGTAATCCCAAACTCACCCTTCCGATGGGTGGGGACCGATGATTAGACAAACAAAAGCTACACACAAACAAACACACTTGGGCTGTAGGTTGTGTTCTACTTTCGGCAGCACTTAGTAATATTACCACAATACACAATTTATACGCCGTGACATTGACAAACCCGTCATTATTGTGACATTTGAAGCCATGCCTAACCTTAAATCTAGCGCAGCAGGAGAACGGACAAGTACTTGTTTTATGGCTTCGTTCCTTCCTTTTTTTCGTTGCTTTTTCGTTAGTTTGTCAAAAAGGGCTGATTTTGATAAGGGTCTTACAGAGCACACTGTCTGTTGGTTTGCGTTTGCGGTGATATAAAGCCATCAGCCGTTTTGCTTTGTCCGAGACGGGGTTTGGTTGGTGGCTGTTAGGAAATTTCGTGAAGCGTAAATCATCCTATTGCTCTGCCGTCTGGAGTCTGGATCACTTTGCGGAGGGGAATGTTATTTTCATTCAGATACACATTGGAGCACCCTGTCTGGATTGACTCCCAGTTACTAGGGTTCGGACAAACCGGGAGGACATTCTTGCCCACTACTGTCACCCCAACTGAGTCTAATTAATGGCTGCTGAAGATTGATGGGAAACCCAAACCAGACCACCGTTGTCCTCATGCTAGGATGTGTGTATAAAACACACGTACACACAGATATTGGACAGCCAGAAGCCGAATAGCTACTGATGCAACATTGGTAACATGGGACACAAGCAAAAGCTTTTACAAGATGTGATGTTTTGTTTTACCATGCGTATGAACATTGTTTGTCTCGATTTACACATTTACTACGGTGCTTTATATCCTTCCCGAGAGTTGATTCGTTTTGTTTTCTTTTACCCACACCCAAGCGCACATGTATGTCCATACGTTCCCATCTATCAGCATGATTGCACCCCGTAGAGTGCCGTGACACAGAGCGTCTTTACGACGGCCGCCTGTACATCGATGACGACGACGACGACAACAGGCTACGGAGATCCTGTTCTCCATTACGAGAAGGTCAAACTGCCAACTAGTCAAAACTACCCAGTTCCCCCATTTGCTACTTACCAGCGAGTCCTGCGTGTACGGCTAGCAAAGCGGCAAGCGCGAGCATCTTAGTGTCCGACGACGCCCTATCAGGTTTCTCCTCTGTACGATGGCGTCCGTTGCTGGCGCAGCATTGGTAATGTCCTGGCGCGGCCAAATCGGGCAAAGATGGGCCGGGGAAGGAAGCTGCAAAATGTCCCACCGGGAATGCTTTGCGAAAACCAGCACTACCGGCCGGTGTCCGTGTGTTGGGGAGGGTCTTGGACGCCCCTCTAAGGGAACCGTACCGGCTGTGTTACGGACCGTTAACTCTTACACAAAACACACAACAAAAAATGCTGCACCAAGAAAAAAAAAGATGTCGCTTCGCTGTACAAAATTCTTTTCTTTGCCGGAACGAACTTCTTTCTTGCAGCACTTGCTGTTTCGAACACTTCAAGTGATTTTGCACGGCCTACCGAGACCCACACTGCTTAAAGCGATTGCATTTATTCCTATCCAACGACACTGCCCATAGCACTCACTTCGTCGCTCACTTCACTCTCACTTCTCGCATCTCTCACTTCACACACTGCACACAGTTCGTTCACTCTTCTTCAGATCGTTCGATTACTTTAAAGAGGAATGGGAAAAAAAGAAAGAAACCAAAAGGGAAAATTTAAATAATCATACTCGAGACACTTCTGGGCCACGCTCAACGACCCGACCGACTTCTTAACAGCACCACCGACGGAAAGCAAGTGAGGGAAAGATTTGCGAAACCTTTACATTCCGTTAGCATCGTCACACCGTGTGTATTGATTGGGATGGAACGCGAAGAATCTTGCGTTTCCTTTTTTTTTTATCCATCGCTTGGGGTTTCGTTCCGTCACAACATTTTCGCACCGTCTATTGTTTCACCGTCTAGCGTCCTGTCGATCGATTAGCCGAAGAGCGCCATTTTTTCTGTTTCCCAGCTTTTTCTAGCTGTGGGTAAAATTTTCCTTCCCATCACCTCCCAACCAGCACACGTTCCTCTACACGTCTTCAGTTACAGACGTTCCCTGATGCGCTCACCATCAGGACGCTGCCGTTACTTAACAATTTCATAACTTTCAACCTGTGCTGCTTCTGCTGCTTTTCCGGTAATGCTATTAATTTTCCTGCAGCTCAAGCTTGTCCGGAATCCGTCCGGTTCGTATCGTCCACGTTTCGCACGGTTGACACTTGACGCGGACGAAGGAAAGCTTTATGCCACCTTTCGCTTTTCCATCCTGCTCCTTTTCTCATGACTCTTGCTCCTGCTGCATGTTTATTCTGATGCACCTAGAGTTTGTTTTTAGCTGTTGCAACACTGTCGTTCGGTAAGCATAACCGTTGCGTTGGTAAACTACCAGATTTGTTGACCACTTGGCAGCGTTGATTGAGCTGTGCTCCCAGGGAGTGATGTTTAACGAATTGTTGAATTCGATTTGACGTAAAAAAAACATCCCACGAAAACTGATTGTCTGGAAAGATAAATAAAAAAAAAGCTGCTATTAAACGAATGTTGACTTCTGAATGACTTATGTAGTGAAAGAGGATATCAAAAATTATTTTCAAATTATTTCAGAGAAACATTTTCATTACAATATTTATAAAAAATATTACACAAAAGCTCATTAAAATCGAAAACCCTCGCTTAACAACGAAAATAAAAGAACATTCATCATACCGCACATATCACATCATGATGCACGTAGCAAAACATTTCACCTACGCCCAATGTTGGTAAAACATGACAGGATAATTATACAATCTCTCGTTTACCATCGATGGCATGTTGTGCGTACATCTCGTACTCACACTCCAGCCCTTGACCGGTTAAAGGTTGTTTTGTTTTTAAAAAGGCCAGTCTGCGCCAGCATTCAGTACCCTGTGCGGGTCCATTCCGGGAGGAAAATGTTTCCACCCGGTGGAAAAGCAATAACATCACATCACAAACAATCCATCATACACCGAACCAGACCTGATGATGCTATCCCGTTCACTGTACGGGTACGTTCAAATGCGGCTTACGAAGCCGGTGATGATGGTGATACTAAAAAAAAGGCAGAAGCATTTGACACAGACGACCGGTAACGGTGTATAAACATGGTGTAAAAACCACGAGATAAACAAATGGATAATGTGCTCTGGGTGCTGTGGTACCTTCTTCGGGTAGCACCGTTGCTATGGAGACAAAGTAGTTTTTGTTCTGTTTTGTGGTTTTTAGAACACATTTCTGTTGCTCGACAGATCCCGTGTTTGTTCTTTTTCTATTATGAAATTTAAATATTCAGCTTAATCATATTACTTTTACATTTTATTTTAAGGTTTGTTATAAGAGTGTAAAGTTGTTCAACCATCTTATTGACAAAAATACATTACTTTGGGACGTAAGTATTTCAAATATAGTTCCATTTTGTTTTGATCAACCCCAAGTTGATCAATATACGTTTTCTTCCCTAAAATAACACCCAAAACTACCAATCGCTTAACATAATCCCGTACAACAGCAAACAAGTATTTGCTGCCAAACAATTCGTGATATGCAAATCAAAACCAACCGTCCATCAGGCGTCTGTGTTTGTCGAGCAAACACCCAAAACAATCGGCCAACGGACAATCTGCTAACCCGAGGTTGTCCATCCATCCACTCAAACCACCCCCTTCGCTCACGGTTCTGGGATCGGTTCGGATTTCATCTGTTTATATTGCTTTCGCCGGAAACTCCCACGTGTCGGGTGGTGGTTTTTCTGTCGGACCCACCCGAACGGGAAGGTCAAACCCTCGCCCCCATAACCGACATGCATTCCAATTGGTACACCGCAACAGCACGGCGTGCCCGCACAGCAATGCAACCGTGCAGACCATGAAGTTTTAATTTGGGACCGTTTGTTCTGATGTATCCTTGGCCGTACCCTACAACTCATCGTACACAATGGAATTTTTATCGTCTGCAAAAGCGATGAAGAAAGCAACAAACACACACACACACATAAAATAGAGAAATGCAAGGAAAAACTAACCCAGGGCTAATTTACACCAACGAGAAACATATTGTTGTGGAGGATCGTAGCTAAAAACAAATAGGTGGCAGTGGTTAACGGATGAGAAAATGGTACAAAACGTACTTGCTGCTCGTTGTGGGATTTAATGCACGGATAAAAGCGCCTGGTTCTTTGTGACGTTTGGCAAAATGGCGAAACACACTTTGCAAACATCAAACGGTGCTGTGTTTTACCGAATTTATAAAACCATACAACATGGAAAACAAATAACAGAAAAAAAACAAGCACACAATTCACATTGTAAACAATATCGTCCTCGGTTCTTTACACAATGCTGAGAAAAAGTGTGTGAAAAATGGCACAAAAATCAACATTAACACCCTCGCCAGGTTTACGGCAAGCGTACTATTAACACAGCAGAGACAACGGAGGAGAAAAACAACGATTCGACAAGTTTTTTTGTTTTTCATTTTCCTTCCATAAGCTTGCACAGACTTTCGCTCGCTGTAAACGTTTACTCTTCCGTAAAAATGCAGCTGCTAATTTTTTTTTTTTGCACAAGATTGTTGTTTCCTTCTTCGACGGGCCGATGCGAGAACCAGATCGAGCGACAGATGATGATAAATGGCAGTTTAATTTGGCCTTCCTTCTGGTCGCCTGAAAAATGGGCCAATTTCTTTGCAATGCTTTTTCACCTTTGCACATTGAACAATTGCTGAAAAGAAAGTCCAAACATAAAACTGTAATACTTGAAGCATCAAATATATTTGTTTGTTCAAACTAATAAGTAACCATTAAATGTAATCTCGATCTTTTATTAATGCCGTAAACCACGGTGTCAAGGTCAAGATATCTTTAAAAAAAAATAAAAAAGATTTGAAATAAAGCATCTCTTTAATTACTGAAAGTATGTAGGTACGTAGATAGGTATTTTTATTGATGTTCAATCTCTGGGCACCTATTTGAACCCCATCAACCCTATGCTATTCGAAGGCCCTAATTTGAACCCTATGCCATTCAAAACGGGGCAGAGTGGTGTTATTTGATAATCGGCACACACAAAAGCTGGACATAAATTGAAGCTTAGCTTTGATCCAACCTTTTGCGACCGCAGAAGTAATTTCGGTTTTTGTAACTGATCTTTTTAGAATTTGTACGGTAAAAACATCAGGCGCCTCCATTGAGCATATACCGTGAATGATGGCTGTTATTTTCTGTTTCTTTATTTTAAATTTAGATCGTTTTGGACATTAGAAAAGCATGATTGTTTGAAATAAAAGGCATTAAAAGCTGATACTTATTTCTGAGCATAAAAATCAACATTATTTGCGATAAAATAAGTTAAATGAGTTGAATTAACTTTGACAAGAGCGTCTATTTATAACATTTACCATGCACAATATGAAACATGCATATTTACATAGATATCTGGTGAGACATTCTAGAATTACATTGACAAGCTACCTTCACCATCATAAACCATGTAGCACATTTTATCCAGCAACTTGTCCTAAAATACCCACTGTGCAATGGCCAAACAAACTCCACGTGCAAGCATGTTTGTCGAAAAGAAATTGGGCCAGGAATTGGCGTCCAAAATGGTTTATCGGCGAGAAGAAAAAAACAAACAAAACTCGCCCAGTCTTCAGACCAGTGCTTGATTGCAATGATGGAATTTTACCGAAAATTTATAGAATCACCTAAAGCATCTGTTGCCTCCGAGAGACGAGATGGGTGAGAAATTAATTGCCCACTATCAATATTGTGCGCGTGACGGTCGGTGGGTTAATGCTGCAGGGGGTTGCTTTTTTTCCTCGAAAAGGCCAAGGTCGGGAAGAGATTTATCGAGCGATAGGGAAAAAATCCCAGTTGCACCGGAACCGCACGAGATAGGTGGTGGTTCACACTTATACAGAGCGTACTGACCCATGCATAATGTTTTAGTAGTTTGCTTTAATTAATTATAATATCAAAAAAATACTAACCGACAATCACAAAAATTAATAATAATTATAAACATTTCTATTTGAAGTGTTTAACCTTAAAAGGGAATTAAAAACAACACTGCTCCTTAAACCACCAAGTCTTAAATTCTCCTCTTTAAGCTGAACGATTATCAACTTTAAGCTAACCATGTTCCAATTTTTCCAAGCATCTTTTTTCCCACCGTAAATGTCACGCGTGTCAGTTCTGCTGCTTTTCGCGCTTTCCACAGTGACACAACCATTTTTCACCTGTCAAGCGGAAAGCAATGTGTGGCACGTTAGAATCCATGCAAGCAACTTCGTTTCCCTGCGTAAGGTGTTGGCAATTTTCACCCACAAAAGTGAAAGGTGAAAATCTTTCCCACTGCAACGAGTCCGGTAAAGGTGAAAGTTCTTGCGCATCAACCGTAAAAGCACACGCTTCATGCAGTAGTAATGGAATGCATTGCTGAAAGCGCTTTAGAAAAACAAGTTGCTGCACGAATAATGCACCCAGCAAACCTTTACCAATGCATGATGCCACCGACAACATGCAGGAAACGCAACCAACGTCCGTAACGCGTGCTTCCGATTTATGTGCATCGAAAGGGATGGAAAAAATCGTCGTAGCATCAAAACCACTCCCTGCCGGCAAAATGTTAATAGCAGCAATATAAATTACGTTCCAACGAAACTTGCTGCAACAGTTTCGTGCTCGGCATTGCAGCATGCAACCGTTGCCCATTTCGTCCCCGAAGCATTCTTTATCGAACTCAGATGCTGCCGATCGTGTTGGGGATCACAAGAAAACACACTTTCATCGGAGCAACAAGACAGCTCCGGTAGGCGCTCACTAACAACGCGACAAAAAGTTATAAAACTAGGAAAGTTTAAGTTCCAAACGGCTCCACTGTACCGAAGCCGCCAGTGGCAACATTGCCGTTGCGAATGTTTCAAACTACACAACTTATGCCGCAAGCTCACTATCCGATCTGTGCAAATGTCGATCGAATGTCGCTTCTTACTATCCGACAAAGTTTGCCTCCCATTTGAGTCATTCGCCAAACGTGGTTCCAGTTAGACTTATTGCTTATGGTGCAAAGCGAATTCGCTGCGGACACAGCTTCTTTACATTCCACCCAGCCGTGGAGACAAAACTTTACGACCAACTCGAAATAACGGAGTTTTCCTCGGCGGACTGGGAGACAGAAGTGAAAGCACTGATGAATAGGAATGTTTGCCGGAGATCAAATGTGAAGCGACAGGAACATGCTTGTGGATGTGGAGAATGCGAAATTTCAGAGTGAAATGTTAAGGGATCCTCACGTTTCTGCATTACCCTGCAGAGCTGTTTCTCGCCGTCGTTTCATTAGGACGACATAAGGGGAAAAGTATGCAACATTGTAGAGGAAAAAGTTTTGTAAAAAATCAAAGACGTCATGTTGCTTTTGAAAAGTGAAGAAAAACACTGATAATTATTTTTCTGAGTTTGTTTTTGTTTTGCTTGGGAAAACTTCAAAGCTAAGGCAAATTTATAACTTTAATATGCAAAACCTTTGATGAAAATACCATGCACTAGTGAAATGAACAAAACTCCCAATTTAAAAACAAATTGCAAAATAAATAATTTTATAATCATGCATAATAATTTTATTTTGAGTTAAACATGGATTTCTGGAAATTTAAAATCGTCCTTTTTTGTGTGGAGAACATACAAACGCTATTTTTTAGAAAAAAAGGAAAAACTAGAGAAGTTAGCTAAAATCGATGTTCTAGTAAGTTGTTAAGTCTGTAACTTTTTACTTTTCTGTACGATATATTTACTGTGCCCATCTAAAGCTAAGTGTGCTCGATATTTACCAACTTTCCGTTTAGCTCATCAATTACTATTATTACTTGTGCCGCTTCTCCAATACAAAAACATCATTCAGGAGGTTTATTAATTTTGCATAATAAAATAGAATGAATACAAGTAATTTAAAAACATTTTATCCTTATAAATACGTAAATGTGTACATATGTAAGTCTTGGACTGCTATTTCTGGTTTCCATGACTTAGATTTATCCGTTTTCTCTTCAGCCACCGAGTCCAAAAATACAAAATTAAATTAAAAATACTCAGAATTGACATGTGAAAACGTCATGGCTTTTTCGAAAAATTGCTTCGCAGGATCAAAAACGATATAAAAATATTCAAAATTATATATACGTTACAAAAGATTACCTAAAGCGATTTTTAAAACAAAAACAATAGCGGAGAACCATATATTTAATAGTTGTTTGTATACGAACTTAGAACGTAAATAGCAATTGTGTTTATTTATTCTACTTTATGTGTGTTTTACTATTCTTTACAATGTACTAGAACATCAACTTTAGCTAACGCTTCTAGTTCTTAATTTATTTAAAAAAAAAACAACACTCATCAAATCAGCTGTCAAAGTAAAGTTACTTTCCTTTAAATAAAACTATTTTTATGTTAAATACGGTCTTTGTTTTCAAAAAACGATAAAATACCACGGAAATAACACCGTGCACGTGTGCCCATAATCACTTCGATGTGTTTATTTATGTTTATTTCGAATAGTTTACTTTGCTATGGTTTTATTGTTGACACTTTTGCAAGGTTAACACCCTGTTGTGGCCGGGTCTTAGAAACTCGAAACGATGAATGGGTAGAAAGTCAAATAAATTATCCATAATCCCACCTTGGGTGAATGCTTTCACTTCAGCAATGGACACGAGTCGCTGCTTCAATAATGGCCCACGCGTGGACGATCGTATTGTAGTTTTCCGGTGCCAAGGTGCTGGCGAGAGTGAACCAATGAGCACCCGGAAGGTTCAGCATGCTGACCATAAATCGTCACCGTTTGGCACTTTTATTGGTCTAAACGGCTTGAATGCCTCTTAAAGATTGGAACGTGTCTATTTCCAGGTGAAGCATGATCGTAGGGTGACCAATACGACAAGTGAATATAATAGATTTTATTTGCAGATTTTCTTTTTGTGTGAAATTATGTGTTTAGCGAAGGGAGAAAACGGAAATAATGTTTCAATCAATG
>KI423238.1:19448-34470 GCA_000473375.1 Anopheles culicifacies | reverse complement strand
GTTTTTGCTACTCAATCACCACTTCCCTCATTCTAGATGAGGCTTAGTTCCTCCTTCCATTAGTGCCATCTTGGTAGTGAATTACTTTATAATCCTGCCCGAGTCCACTAAACATTATTGCAGTACTTTATCATTCAACCATCCGCCGACAGAATCGGACACACCTTAAGCAATTACATCCTTCCAGAAGGAACATCGAATATCGTCTGCCCAAGAATGGTGTCTTGCGGTATTCTCGCACAATACACGCACGATAAAACACATTGGAAAATTGTCATTAATGTGACCGGCATTGACAACACCTTAGGCAACCGTTCACTTTACGGTGAAGAAATTATAATATCTCCCCGAGCATGATTTAAGGTGGTCATTAAGGATTCAACCATGACTTCTAATGACATGCATGCAACCTGTCTTGCTGCCCTGTTTCTGTCCTCCAGAGCATATAAACTGGACACTACATTAAACCGACAGGAAAGGACGATTTAGTGACGTTTACCTGCTTTCGAACATGTATTTCCTCCCCCAAGAAAGAAAAGGGGGAACAAATGTTCACCGGTCTTATTATTCGTTGCACTCGGCCGTGGGGTTTGACCTTTAAGTCGTGGTTAACGGATGGGGAACATCATGTACGGTGGAAGTGATATGGTCCACGGCACAGTTTAACGGTGGCTTGCTCAATACTAGGCCAGTAATACGTTTTTTTTTCGGTGCGCGCGTGTGTATTTGTTTTTCGTTTATTTCTTTTTATGCTCCCGTTTGGCTTCCGCTGTGAAAATGTTCCACTTCGTTGCGGTTTTCGATCTGTACGGTAAATGTTCCGAAAAACGAATAAAAAAAAAATTAGACAGCATATAAATCGTGGAAATATGTTTAAAGCGTTTAATTTTCTTGTGTTAACAAAATATTATAAAATCCCAATCAATTTAATCAAACGTTGTGACATTTACTGACCTTAACCTACTGAATGAAGAAACAGTACGCCATCAGAAAGATAACGAACACATATTCGCTCGGTATGCAAGGGGCGCGTCATCGTAAAAGCTCAATGGGGAAACATAAGTCTAAATTTACGAAGAAATGTGTCGATAAGATGGCTCGTTAGACAGAAGTCTTATCATTTCCGCAAAGGAAATACGAACAGACACCGGGAGCAGGCTCAATGATAATGATCTTGCATGGCGCTTGACCTACCCATTTGCGTAATCTACTCCATGGGCCCATGAGCGGTAAGATGATTCATCGCTCTGACGGGAGGAACTGTTGTCGTAGAGCAATGCGTACAATGTTAATGAATCATTCACCGATCTCCGAGAGCGCGAGTAGTTAAATCATCAGCTAAAAGTATGCATCATACTTCCAACCGTGATCGATGAGGATCACCGCTGTTTTCCTAGAATGCGACGCGAGTTACGAAGATCCTCAATGACTCAATTGGAAGGAAGCTCAGTTTTTGATGTTTTTTTTTATTATTTTTGCCAATTCCATTATTATTATTCCATTTTAAAATATTTTTTGTTTTCGATTGTAAAAATCTTCCTGGTAGACGTGCATTTCCTATTAAGCGTATATGAAAGAGAATGGCATCGATTTTTTTATAAATTAATGTCACACCCATAAATAATTCAAACATTAGTTCCGTGACCAAATTAGTATCGCGCACGTGTTGTAACGCAAACGCACACAAACAAGCTGTATTCATTTCACATTCATTGCTTGCTAAACCGCCTAGTGGTGTAATTTTTAATTTTAAACTGTTTGATCGAACAAACTCGTTTTTCCCTTCCAAAATACATATCACACACACGATCTACCATGAAAGTATCAAGATGTCTAATAATCAAAAAAAAAGGCTGGGGGGGCGAAAATTTCAAGACCACAAGACGGCAGCACTGTTGCAATAACTTTGTATCATTTTATGACGCCTTCTGCCATGGCCATGGTGGTGGAAAAATGCCTCTTAGCGTGGATTGTTAATGAACGGAAAACATCCGCCCCGTGCCGATCGGATCGGCCTTCACCATGGATGGTCCGGGGAAAGATTCCAGGGGTCATCGACGAAATACCCGCAGCCTTCGGTCGGATCTCGGTTCGTTCGAGTGAAACAAACGCTCGCAACTATTCACACATTATCGGATCGGTTCAGTAAAATGATAAAACGCACAATTAATACACGAAACGCCACATACACGATCTACACTCGATCGAGTGATCTATTTTGAGCTATGCTCCATTCAATTTCAGCATGCAAGCAATTTATTTGTGTATCTTTCTTTTTTCTCCACATGCCAAAGTCAGCTGTCGTGGAATTCCTGCTATTAGGGTTTGTTTTTTGCTTTTCGTCCTCCCGTTTTTGACGCTTCTTGGTGGGTGCTTGGCCATGCGGTATGTTTATGAATGAAATTTAAAAATAGTCCCCATCACTCGAAACCAGTTTGCCGAAGTCGTTTGTAGGACAACAATTTGCTTATACTTCCAAAACCTCACCCCGCTCCCCGGCCCAGAGGTTGTGTATGTTTAGTGGGTGGATTATTCATTCATAACATTGCTTTGTTATGTGCGGACGCATGGGACGTTCGTTCCGGGAATGCTGTGGTGGAGTACCTCTCGACCGGAAACGATGACGCTTTTAAAAGGAGCAGTCAATTTGAAATTGGAGTAAAGTGTGCGATGAGCTATTAATAGCAATCGTCACACGATTAGAAGGCATTTTTCATAAAGCCCAATCAAAAGCAGAAGGGAAATTAAGGACATTACGTCGATAGCTTTTCCTAAAAAGAGTTTTCTGTTTAGTACGACGTCGATTTCTGAAAAATTGCTAAAATATTGTTAAATAAAAGGGTCCTGTAATGTTTCTTCTCAATTTCTGGAACTATTCTTTAGAAACCCAAACATAATGTTTGATTTATTATGAATAATTCTAGAGTACTTTATGATCTCATCCCAATTAAATTGCCCTGGCAAGTGCTGCTTTATCGATCTGAACGATTTCATTGGTTGGTGTGTAACCATTTGAAAAAAAAGAACGCCACCGTATTGTGTAACGAATGCTGCTGGTTAGCAAACCCTTCAGTACAATGGTGCACTATTGCTTGCTTATCAAGGTGTGCTCATTTCGTGTACTTGCAAACGCACAATCAGAAGTGCCCTTGAACGCAAGCACACACCCCTTCCCGTATACAGGTGTAGCAAGGTGTTTGGCAAAGGAGTTAATACTAAAACAAAATGGATAAACAAATAAAATTCGAGGACAGATCGCATATTCAACTGCATACTTACCATTACGACCGTGGAAACATCTATGTTCTTATTACTTCCTCTGGTGTTAATTTCCATTTTGATGATTAATTGTTTGCTTCTTTCTTTGTATGTTGTTTTTAGACAATCAATTCTCCTATTAGTTCGACTATACCGGTGAACCACTAGTGATGATAGGCTGGGATGACGGCACCTGTGTACACAAATAATACACAAACACACAAACACCAGTGTACTCGAAGTAAGTACGGTTAAGCTCTCTTATTTCTTTTGGCTCAAACACAACTTTTTGTTTCGTTTTGGGGAGCACCAAGCATGATTCACATACACGCTTATAATAGAACACTTAGCGGCTTATGCATTTCCGCGAATGATCTTGCGATCTTCAAAGCACTTTGGTGGTAACATACGTATACGAAACGATGCGATCATTGCACAAACTACAATACGTTGCACCGTTGTAAAAGTTAACAGGAAAAAGGCACTCCTACAATTTTGTTCTAAAACACCGACACAGAAAACAGTGGTGGCGGGAATATGAAATGCAACAAAATTGCAGCACGCTTCTGCTGCTTACAACCGGTACCAGCTACTTTTCGATTTTGACTGAACGTAAACAACGACCGCGTGCGCTTGTACAGCCGTTGCCACTCGAACATCCAGCACGCAGTACGTCATCAGCGAGCGTAACGCAATCGCGAAACGGTTCCTCGTCGGTGGAAAATCGGGAGGGGGTGGAAACAATTAGGTGGGTGGCGTCATTAATAGCCGCTCGTGGAACGAGTTTCGTCATGCGTTCTCCCAAATGGAAATGGAATACAAAGCAAGCCGTTTGTTTTGAAGCCGTTTGACAGAACATATGGTAATTTCCACAAACACACACTATTGCAAATCACGAAGAAGTAAGTAAATAAGTGTAAATCCTTTTAAATACATCCAAAGAGATAGTACTTTCCTTGTGAATAGGTTTATTTCAATGTGCGATACGGCATTTTCACAATGCTGTTGCTCACAATCGCTTTTGGCCGTTGATTCGATTGCAACTGTCATATGGGGTCGAACGATAAACTGTCGTGTACATGGTGCTTCATCACATTCATCTGTCAAAACGGGTAGAATTGTAAACAAACATATGTGGTTCACAATTGCGCGTCGTTTTTTCAGTGTTTCTCTTTAAATAAAAGGAAATTTACTAGTAAAATATACAAAAATGCTTCACCTACAAAGCTACGGCAGCAGTAGCAGTGATTCGGAACCGGACGATGGGAAAACAAAAGCGAAAAAACCACAAACAGAAGCGCAAGCGTCCGAAGACGCATCGGCCCATCTGAAACCAGTCGATAGTCAGTATTCCGTTGTAAAATCGCTGGAAATATGTGCGGCACCGTTGGTGGTACCGATGGTAAGTTGGGAAAGCATTTGTTCCATTGTGCTAGCTATTAATTTTCCTCTTACGCACAGGGTCAATCGGAAGTGTCCCGTGCAGTGGCACCTACAGTGAAGGAAATCAACTACAACCCACGCTATGAAGAACTGTTTGCCCCGGTAGCTGGTCCGGAAAATCCATTCCTCACACAGCAGATGAAAGCACCGAAAAACATGCTGACGGGTTTTGTCGAGAATGCACACATAAGTGACTTTCAGTTTGAAAACCAGCGCAAAACGTTTCACAGCTACGGGTACGCGCTGGATCCGTCGGTCGATGGTAAGGGTACGGCTCCGGAAGAGGGACCGAGCTATGTGGGTCATCTGCAAGCCGCTTACGATACGGACGGCATCACCGTGTTTGAGTCATCCAAAGCGAAGGCAATCGCTGGGGAAAAGCGAAAGCGCGTCAAAAACGATGATCCGGAAGATGTGGAAGGATTCACCGGGCCGTGGGGCAAGTACGAGGATGAGCAAACGGTGGCAAGACCGAGTGAGAAAGAACGGGCTGAGATAGAGGAAATGATGGCAAAGAAACACCGCCGCCACAAGGTGAAGGAAGACAAACCGATCGAAGAGAAATCAGTGCTGCATAGTAAGTGTTGCTGCGTGTTCAAACTAATTGTGGATTGATTGTAACATTTTTCTCTTCTTCTTTATAGTCAAGGATGCATTCGATTACCAGGGACGTTCATTTTTGCATCCACCGCACGATGTTGGGGTTAACTTGCGTAAGGCAGGTGCTCCGGATCGTTGTTTCCTGCCGAAAGCTCACATTCATACCTGGACTGGACACACGAAGGGCATATCGGCAATTCGTTGGTTTCCTGTTTCGGCTCATTTGCTGCTGTCTTGCAGTATGGACGCACGCATAAAGCTCTGGGAGGTATACAACGAACGACGCTGCGTACGGACGTATTCCGGCCATCGGCAAGCCGTTAGAGATGTTAGCTTCAATAACAAAGGCGAAAGATTTATCTCCGCTGGGTACGATCGCTACCTGAAACTATGGGACACGGAAACGGGAGACGTAATATCGCGATTCAATTCGCGTAAGATACCATTCTGCGTCAAGTTCCATCCGGACTTCAACAAACAGCATCTTTTCGTTGCCGGAACGTCGGATAAGAAAATTATCTGTGTAAGTAATCCGAGTGGGAATTTTCGATGTTAGCATGTACTAACAGGATTTCTTTTTCCATTTCTCAGTGGGACACTCGTACCGGGGAGGTGGTACAGGAGTACGATCGACATCTTGGTGCCGTCAATACGATCACTTTCGTGGACGAAAACCGGCGCTTCGTAACGACCTCGGACGATAAGAGCTTGCGCGTGTGGGAGTGGGACATTCCGGTGGACATGAAGTATATTGCCGATCCGACGATGCACTCGATGCCGGCCGTAACGCTCGCCCCGAACGGTAAGTGGCTGGCGTGCCAGAGTCTGGACAACAAGATCGTCATCTTTTCCGCCATCAATCGGTTCAAGATGAATCGCAAGAAAACGTTCACCGGCCACATGGTGTCGGGATACGCGTGTAATCTCGATTTCTCACCGGACATGAGCTACCTTGTGTCGGGCGATGGTGATGGCAAGTGTTACATTTGGGATTGGAAAACGACCAAGCTGTACAAGAAGTGGCAGGCGCACGATAATGTTTGCATCGCGACACTGTGGCATCCGCACGAAGCGAGCAAGCTGGTGACGGCCGGTTGGGATGGATTAATAAAGTACTGGGATTGAACGACAGCTCATCGATCGTGGATGAACATACAATGTAACGAATGAATTGTAAGTTTGAGTGTTTTACAATCCGAATGCTTTTTTTCTGTTATTTTTGTTTACATTCCTTTTATATTTCTTATATAGTGAGAATTTAGATGTCATGAGATTGACACCGAACAACCAACCTCCATTAGCTCTTGTCGGCCTCCAAAGTAATACAAATTAATTAAGTTGTGTTAAGAATTGGCATATTTTACGTTTATTTTAAAGTTTCTTAAGAAAGCCTTACTATTACAACTTAAGCAACTAATTTTTGCACTCGTTTGTAGCCATTAACTAATCAGTCTTTTCGAATAAGCTATCGGCAGCAGAACGTCTCTTCACGATCCACGTTACCCTTCAGTGACGCAACAGGTTAAGATAAACCTTTGGTTTCGGAGCTGGTGTAACGGTCGTGAAGAACCGACAGAACGTGCACGGTCTTAGTTGATTCTGGGTGAACGTTTTTCGCTTCGGACCGTTGGAATCCATTTCCGGCACAACGGGTGGTTCTGGTTCTAGCACATTGTCACGCTTGCGGTGGTGTTTGTCATTGCTGGGAATGATTGAAACGTAACGTGCTCCAGCACTGGCCGGGGCCACCTTCTCCGTCGCAGATGTCCGGCTGATAACTACCGCACACTGTCCATTTTCAATCGTCACCAGTACAATGATGGCGACAATCAAAAGGGCCGATGAGACGAAGTTTATCCGTGTAATCATGTTGTTCCACTAGACACTTTTGTTGCCAAGGGCTACACAGGTTGGTTAATTGGCTGACGCGTATTGTAATGCCGTTAGATGGACACTATTGGTCAGTATCTGGTGCTCCAGTGATTTATATAGCACCTATCACCATGGTACTCTAGCGCCAATGCATTCTCACAAGTAAACGAGCCCCTTTTTCGTTCGTCCTCCCCTAGCGTTGGCTTTAGGTCATTCGTGAATGTTTTTATTTTTCCTTCTTTCTTCGCTGTAACGCATCAGAAGCTTCTTCACGCCTATCGGTTGATCAAGGGAGGAAAAATAATAAAAAAACAATCCGTCTTATTTGCGCAATGGCGCAATGGAGCATTGGCAGAGTGTGTACGTAAATGAGGGGTACAGATCTCGTGCTTTTTATTTTTCTTTCCGCTTCGTATCGACTCCATGTGGTCGGTCACGAGATTTTTACTTTCTTTCCGTGCGGCGACCGCATCAGCTGAGATGGGTGGCCTGCAATCAGCAAGAACAGTGAGGTCTATCTCCTGAATTTAGTGTAAATGGTACGTGAAATATACTTTACTCCCAACTATTGTTTTTATGAACAATAATTTTATCATCATTATTTATTAAATTTATTTTTATTAACATGAAAAAAATCAAAAATAATATTTAAAGTTTAATTAACTTCTTAATGGTATTTTTAGTATGTGAATGAATATTACAAGAAAGCATAAACCATCCAGAACGAACTGTTGCCGTGGGGTCGTTTTCTGCAACAAATCTTTATCAAATCCATTTTTGGCACTTCGGTTGCAAAAGGTTATCGTACTCATTTAGCTGCTTTGTATTGTGTACCTTTTGTTCATGCAGGTTGGCAAAGTGTTTGCCAAAAGATCGTCCGAAAAGTGTGAAAATTTAAATATATTCTAATAACTTTGTAAATACTAGAGAGTATGATTTGTTTACTGTTAAGCATTTGCTCGTTTAAAAGAATGTAAGGATGGTTAGGACAACATCTCGCCGGTAAACCGTAACTGTTGCGTGTCATTGCGTCAGACACATCGCGTGTCGTTCCCAGCAAATGGGGGAAGTCATTCGAAAACATGTTGTTGTGAATCCTGACATGAAAAGGACGCCTGGAGGTGGTTGCGTTGTTTTTTTAAAGAAATCTATATATGTTATCAAGCTGACGTAAATATTTTTCCAGCTATACAGTAAAGTATTGTGCAAAAACAAAGTTGTAAGAATGTCCTATTCCTATTGAACATGATGTAATCTCTCCATGGACATTATTTATAAGATTTATAATTATAACTCTAAAGCTTACCTTCATATCTTTATCTGGTCTTTTACAGTTTTTTTTATAAAAAATAAATTCATTTTATAAATTTATTGTTTCCAGAATAGAGATTCAGAATCATGCATTCCTTTAAAAGATTCATTTTAATTCGATTTCAACCAACATCACTTCAGAAATTCATATTCTACATTAAAAATAAATTCACTAAAACCACGTGGCGCATCGCTGTTCAATAACGGATCGTAATAAAATTTAAATTTAACGGAGCTTTACCGAAAGCTTTTCCTACGCTGCAGCAAAAGCTTAACCATAGCCTACTAAAAGGCGAACCGCCAGCATAATCGACGAAGTTTCATGCGATCGTCACCCTTTTGTGTGAGCGTTTCGGCATCATTATCGTTATCATCGCTGCAGTGAAACAAATACTCCCCTTCTGATACTAACACACTAAACTCTTTATTATCAATATTTGGTTGTATAAAAAAGTATATGGTAATCGCTAAATCAGTACAATCAAAGCTTAATATCTCTCTCTTCCCTCTCTTCAGTTGCAGGCGGAATGATGAAGAATTTAGTTTTTTTGTCTCTCTCTTGACCAATCTTTGGCCAAGAATTTTGTAAATTCGCACACGAAATTCATCGACAGACAGATATGCCACCACAGCAACATCACCGGCCGGTACGAATCGGGTACGAACGCGGTCCGCTCAACACACACCGCCAAGCACTTAACGAATTAAATAAAATACAAACGACAGTCACCCACCAATTGATGATCGTTGTGTCGACGAGATTTCCGGTCGCTACCATCATCTGCAGGGTGGCCGATCTCCGGCCCAACAGCCGCATTCGGTGAAATGTGAAAATGTCGACTCTGACGTAAATTGCGCATCATTTTCGACTGCAGATGCGTCGGTGTTGGCGGATGGGTAGGGTTCCGGGGCGAAGGATTCACTTTCATGATGCCTCCCAAACCGTAGTAGTTGCGACCCGTTGTAGATGTGGTTAGCCATACCAGCACCACGACAAAGCACCCGAGCTGCATTTCAGAGAGGGTACACTGCGGTACTGATACTAAAGACCTTTGCTTACATGTTCCCGGGTCCTGGGCATTCCAGTGCAGTTGGAATTGCTTTCGAACCCGAGCCGATTAACATTACACAATAAATACACAGTCGTATATTACAGAAAACTCCGAGCCACATCGGTGCCACGCCGGACCGGAGGAAGTCTCAGGACGAGAGAAGAGGAGGCGATAAGACGTATCGATCGGATGATCCAAACGGACGAGCACGGAGAAGAAGGATGCCTGAGTAGTGGTACAAGCTGCGGCTGAGCGTCTCACGTTTGGGTGCTCGCCTGTTCGCTCGGCTCACTCGTTGTACTGTCGGGCTGAGGTTGTGCTTCCGCCGGGTTGGGCGATGGTCCAAAGTCGAAGTTGGCGTTCACCTGGATGTGCGGGTTCTCTACCTCCGGTGGGAGCGTACTCGTTTCACCCTCTCCGTGATGGACGTGGTGGTTATGGTGGTAGAAATGTTCTTCCGAGTTAATTCCATGCTCACCATGATGGTGATGGTGATGATGATGTCCAATACCGTGGGCAACATGCCAGAGTGCCGCTCCCGTAAGAATGCTGCCCATGCTGAAGGGACTGGAACCGCGATGATGATAACCGTAGCTGGATCCATAGCTGGACCCGATCGCATTCGAGTCACCGTACAGGGCACTGTTGTGGTTGTAATCGTAGTGCCGTGGACCGACCAAAGGTGCCGCCGCTGCATACGAATGCTGATGTCCGACCGCTTCGGCATAGCTGGGTGGATTAATCTTCGAATGCGAGTAAGCCGGTGGAGCTCCACCACCCGGTACGGCATGATGTCCCAAACCTGGGTAGGCCGGTGGTGGTCCAATCGGATGACTGTTCGAATGTCCATCTACACTCCAGCCGATCGGTCTGGGCGGTTGTATGTCCGGTACCGGTGGATTCCGTACCATTCCTCCAACGCCCTCCTGATGCATATGGTGATAGTTCTTGCGCGAGTTCCGTCCCAACGCACTTCCCGTATTGTGATTACTTTTGCTACGCATCCGTATCGCAAAGGCACGCTTCGCCTCCACGGTTGTAACACCGAACAGCATCAGATGTAGAGTTATTATGCAGAGGATCACCACCAAACGTTTGGTGTGTCCGTGCGCAGTACGAATGCCACACCTTGCGGCCATATTCTTTTTTCACTACACCTGGCTCACTTGACGATATTCCGGCGTACGTGCTACAAATGTATTAACTTATTAAAAAAAATACACCTCCGAACGAAAACGATTGTCCAAAAACTTTGCGTTATTTGCTGCTACTCGTTTGCGGCCAAAGAGCTACGACTCGTTCGCGATCTCGAGAGGTACTGAGCTGCACAGCACCCGTTGCGTGCTGGATACATCCGTGCGCTGGCACTGATTGGTTTGCTAATGAAAAGATTGGTTTGCCTCCGGGGTCGATCCTGCACCCCTATGCTGCCCTCCCACAATCTTCACAAAACATCCACCAGACCCTACCAGACCAACCAACCAACCATGGACAGTGAGCATGTGGTGAAATGGTGGTTCATACGCACACGCTTTTCCCATCCCAACCGAACGCCACACCGACGGAACGCACGTCAGGATCAGTGACAAAGTAATCTAAATCGGATTTCGCTCCCTTCATGGCGTACACGCTTGTCCATCGTCTCCGGCTCCGGGAGAAGATACACCGGACAGCAGCAAATACGGACATTATCTAATTCTGCAACAGTTGCCGGTGAGATTCTGTTGTGCGGTGCGGTGGCCAAACAAGACGTTTCGCTTATCTGCGTAACGATCGTGTTGTTGTTTTTCTTTATCATGATCGTGAAGAATTTGTCAACGCGTAATTGAATTAAACGAAACGAAACTGATGCCGCGGTACAGGAGTAGTGGGGGAGGGCGACGCGTTTTCTGCGCCATAACGCAACATCGCGCTGTGGGTAGGGTGTTAATATACCGGGGGGTATGCTGAGAGAAAATTATCTGTTTCGCAAGATTGCAAGATCACGCAATAAGCTGGGTGTCCTATTCCCTGAACTTTCGTTGTGCGTAATCCGCTTGGAACGCATATGCGAAATGTGGATTACAAACTTCAAGAGTTTCCTACATTTGAGTTTTGTTTCGAAGTCATCTTGAGTTCTCCTGTCCAATATTCGAGTTAAAAATGCCGATCTCGAACATTACTCACCGGACAATGAGGAAAAACATTCTAGAAACCAAACGATATTGTGACAGCCAGTGACAGATCGGTAGATGGAGTAGACGGCCCTCAAGGACTCCGATGAGTCGCCTCCGCCACTTCGCATTCGATAATTGAATTTGCTGTTGAGTCTAGAGTGGATGTTAGGGACCACTGTTCAAAAAATGCTGAAACTCAATTATCTTTGTTCTTAATTTGGGGACTCTTCAATTTGGGGGAAGATCTTCAATGTATGTCATAACCTTTACCAATGTTTTCGTCGTCAAATCCGGCATGGTCTATGTGGTACATCTGGAGCTTCTAGCTTGGATCTCACGTGGGGAATCCAAGTATCCAAGAGGCTTGATCCTCCACTACCGTACAGCAATACATACAGCCTTTTTGAAAAGAAAATCATGGATGACTTGATGTAACAGCAAAATGTCCAGAAACGTGGAGTTTGACAAGTTCTGCAAGTCTTCAATAGATGGCGCCACATAAAACAACATAAAAAGCCCATTCATTCAATTTTTATTCAAAAAATGATTCTGTCTACTTACTACCGGGATCCATTCGTTGCTCCCTAGTATAAGCCAGTTTTAAAACATAAAATTAAATGCGTTTTAAAACAAAGGCTTAACAGATGGATGATCTTGATAGTGCATCCGCACCAAAAATCCCCGAGCGCCTAATCTCGAACAATTCGGTAAAGGCCCCCTCTCAGTGACCCAAATGCTTCCTGCTTCAATATAGAAATTAATTCAAGCATATTCGGTTGCTGATAATCCAAAGTACTGTGCAAAAAGTGTTCTCTCTCTCTGTTTCGTCCACAATCTTATGTGGTGACGTCTCGCCATACAGCATCCAAAATAGAGAGTTGATAAGAGCACAGAGTAAACACCGTCTAGCGTGTAGAGCCACTGTATTTGCACCAGCCAGTGTGTACTTTAGCATCGATCATGAAGAAATCGACACGTTTGACGCTGTGTGTTTGTGTTCTTTTGTTGGCGATCAGTGGGCCATCATTTGTTTTATCCGATGCCGATGCCGAAGGAGAAGAGCAACTACAGAGTAGCCAGGAAGCGGTAGTGCAGGAAGTTCAGGATGCACAGGCCGCACCGGAAGATGAGACTAATGCGAACGAAGGTGAAGCAACCGTTACGGAACAGCAGGAACAAACGGAAGGATCCGAAATGAGCCCGAACTTGTTGTTACCCCAGCAGGTAATCAGTGTGGTGCGTATGCGCAACGTAAATCTAACTGAACATCTGGTCTTTTACAGGTACACATTCTGCTTCCACCGGTTATGTGTAAGCCGGGGTACCGTGCCGATCATAAGGGCAGGTGTCGTCAAGTATTGTGAAGGTGAGCACGTCCGTCTGTCCACGAGTCCACCATGTGCCGTCCCATGTGTGGGGGGGTATTTTCCATTCTTCATTCCTTTGGGGGAAATGATCGTTCTCATTCCGATTCCCCGACCGTACGAGCATGAAGATTAAGCTGAGTGCCACAAATTGACGGGTGTTAGTGCTGTTGCTTGATTGATCGTGACGTACTGTACCGGACCGGGTTGTCTACGTGATACCCTTGACCTTTTTTTTTCTTTCTTTTGCTTTTGTTGCTCTATCTTAACGAACCGTACGAGTCGCGTTCAAATAATAATGGGGAAAAACAGGAGATACACATTAAATGTGAAGTTTCAAAATCAAACGTTCAAGTACCGGCCGCACTTGTTTGCGGTCAATATTTGCCCATGAGCGTGCTGTTCCGTCATTACGATCTCCCGCGCACCCTCGGACGACACCGATATGGAGGGAAGGGACAGGCAACTCATTGATAAATTTACGTCGCGTCACCGGTCTTACCGGTGGGTAATGGAGGTGAACAACTTTTTGCCCTGACTCGTCGGTGTGTGTTTTTCCAGATAGATACAGATTTGCCTAGACATGACTATCGATTTTATCCTACTCGAATGCGAACGCGATACGAATGGTGCAGTACGGTGCAGGCGGTGTCCATTACAATAGACACACAATGATCGGTCAAGTGGTAGACTTAACTGCATGTCCAGTAAATGGCGTATGATTGTAGCTTGGTCTGCAAGTCGGGATCGGCTGCTGCTTCACTGTGATAAGATAAAACAGGGAAAAACATTTGCGAATCGCTACTTGTACCAGAAGGAAGTACATTTGGATTTTCGCAACCCGACAAGATTTAGTCGCATGCTGGATATATGAAGGAGACGAACCGTTTCGTGCATAATCGGCGTGTTTGTAGCAAAGTTACGATGGGAACAGTTGGATGGATTTGTATAATCGCTTTGGCTGTGGTGTGTGGTGTTCGTGCGGATGAGGCAGACTATTCCTTCGACGAAAGTAGTGGCAGTGTGCCGGAGTCGACAGTCTCCCCAATCATACTCCCAGCACTAGTACTACAATCGGTAGGAATGATAGTGATACTGTAATCTTAGTGTGTGAATAAGATTAGTGACTTGGTGGAACAGATCGTAATCAACCGAAAGTGCTTGTAAACTAGTTTTATGGTAATGCGATTTATGTCTACTTCCAGAGAGCACTGTTTGACGTTCCGATCGTGTGCCCGGATGGATCCGAACTCGACCACAAGGGTAAATGCCGACGAAAGATGGGTTAGAAGGAATTAAACTGGAAAAATAACAAAACCAACGCAAAGATGAGATCCCTCAGTTCCATTCTTGGACACAGATTTTCAATTACTCCCTACTAATGTATTTTGTTGTGAATACGTTGAATGATGCAATAAACAACAGCATGTAAGTGACTGATCACACGGAAGACCCGAGATCCCCATGGGACATTTTCTTTTGTTTGAGGTGTTCAGGATCTTCTATTAAGCATTGTCAGTATGACTGCAATAGCTTAAAACGCAGTGACCTACGAAAGAAATTCAAGCGCAAAACGGTACTAGCGTGGATAATGGCTTCGCGATTCTTGTGGCAACAATATTCCAGGGGACAACGAATCTCCCTAGTGCATAAAATTATTGCTCATCGTTATGCGCTAGGGAGAAATCGTTAAGTTTATCAAATTTGGTACATTTACAGACCACTAAAAGTCCAAATAAATGCCCTACCACCCCACTCACAAATTATCGTTTGTTTGAGTGTATGTTTGAGTGACTATCACGTGACCGACTAAACAAGAACAAGAGGAACTCTTCGGCACTCAGTTAGTTGTAGTTATATTTCACTGCAATAAAAGCAATTTATTTAGCTGTTACGTTCCTGAGGCTTCCTACAAAGTATGTAGAAAGTGATGCAGGAATATGGGACAGCAAAGATGTACCACGGG
>KI423238.1:0-17859 GCA_000473375.1 Anopheles culicifacies | reverse complement strand
TATGATTGAAGTCGGTCTGCAAGTGATCTGCAAGTGGATGCTGCTTCATGACAAAACAGGGAAAACATTCGCAAACCGTTACTTGTACCAGAAGGAAGTGCATTTGGCTTTTTGCCCCCGGCAAGATTCAGTCGCACACTGATCAAGTGTTTGTAACAAAGTTACGATGGGAATTGTTGGGTGGATTTGTATGATCACTTTGGCAGTGGTGTGTACTGTTTGTGCGCATGACGAAGACTATTATTACGACGAAAGTATGGCATTCAAAGTAACGGTAGGAATGATAGTGATACTGTAATCTTAATGTGTATAAAATAGTGACTTAATGGAAAGGATCATGATCTTTCGATCAAGTGGTTGTAAACTAGTTTTATCGTATACGTTTTATGTCTACTTCCAGAAAGCAGTCTTTGACGTTCCGATCGTGTGCCCGGATGGATCCGAACTCGACCACAAGGGTAAATGCCGGCGAATAATGTTTAATGGAAGATTAAGAAATTAAACTGCCCAACTAACACGAAAGAAGAGATCCTTCAATTGCATTATGGAACACAGATTTGAAAGTACTCACAGTGAAGATGCAATAAAAAAAGCATATGACACTATTATGAATTAAAAGCACGCGTTCGATGACTCAAACGTACCTTTTTTAGCTCTCGAATGGATTCTTCTATTCAAACGTTTTACTAATCTATCCGCCATTGCACCGTAAGCCGCCAATAAAGATCGTAAATCGTAATCTCTCTAAACGCATTCAGTCATGCACGAGGAATTTCCCAGTGCACTCGTACGTCTCCTCGTGTACAGCGTTAAATTGAAGTGAGTGCGATTGAGCGCTGAGTTCCGAATAAATTTCCGGAATCTTGTCCATGTCCCAATCACCGATTGATAAGATTAGAGCTATTGTTTCCTTGAAGGAATTGGGTTTATTTACTCGCATGATAAGATGGTGGTTATATCTACGTACTTCGCCGATCGCCCAACTGGATCAATTTAATGACGATCATTTGATTCGTTTGTGCGATTCACTGAGAAACATGTTGCAGAGTTTTCGATGTAGGTACTTTGCTTTGTTTCAAGCTCTGGAGAGAGAGCGAGAACACGGTGCAGATTCGACTTAAGTCGTCGATACCGCCTAAAAAAAGAAGCGGGTGACGGAGATAAGATAAGCTAGTTGTCGGACAATTGAAAACACTGGTAACGGTGGATGTTACCCTTATCTAAGCGCATTGGTTAAATGCCACGACGTACTTAATTGCAAACTACCCACCGAAGAAGCTGGTACTCCTGTAAATCGTGATCTAAAATTTGAGTGATCTGTTGTGTGTTCAGACAAAAGCATCATGAAGTTAGTGCTGCTCCTGTTTGGCGTCGTGGTTATGGCTAGCTTGGTCTACGGACGTCCAGTGGGATGTGAAGATGAACCGGAAGTTCCACCAGCTCCTTTAGACGAACAGCTTGATACAGTCAATCAATCGAAGAGTCTGCCTCAATCCCCAAAGGTTAAACGAACTGATATTATGAATTTAATATTCACAAAACACAACAAAGTTACAAGTGTTCTTTTCAAATGATTAATTGCAGAACGTAATCGATCCTCCAAAGCTGTGCCCCGACGGACAAATGCTCGACCATCAAGGAAAATGTAGACCGGTGATGGGCTAAATGCTGTGAGATGGCTACAAATCAATGAAGGAACCGTTTTCGTTATATGTTAAATGTTTCGGACAGCTTCGAAATCAATATTTCTAATGTGCAAGAAGTAAATTGAATTTATTGAACTTTAAACTTAAAAGAAGTTAGCAATCTTTTTACACTTTCCCCTCGTATCAATGGCTTCCCCTGGTCGACATGCTGCTGGAGCATCGATCAAAACAAATGGTTGCGTATCGCCTTCTGCCTGTACGGCTTTGTTTACTGTATCTGAGGCACCTTCATTCGCTGGTATATCCACTTCGATCATTTCTTTCGTACCGTGTTCTTGATCCATTTGGTTGAGTTTGTATATGTAGGAACTCAACTGATACACTATCGGATGATTGTAGTAATGCAATTGCTGTGGAAGTTGCAGATCGTTGGGAAGATTCGCCGGAAGAAAAGCACATTGCACGATACTAGACAGCACCAAACAACTTGTTACAATCGTTAGTGGTAGATTATCGAACATTTCAAAGAATGTGACCGGTAACAGGTTAAAGCGAGAAATGGAGAACAACTGAGCCTGGATCTACTCGAAGTCGTCTATTTTATAGTCAAATGAGGAAAGAGCACCTATAGATCGTTGGTTATTTCAGCGATTCCAATCGATTTTGTTTGTCAAGATCATTCGTTGAAGATGATCAGACGGCCAAATGTTTGCTTGATAAACAAATCGGATAGCGTACTAAGAAATCGTTACGAGCAAACGATAATGGAGAGCAATATTTAAGGTCATTACCATTCGTCTGGGATTTACAGAGATGACTGGTTTCAAGACTTGTTAGAGTGTGTTCAATTCTGCAGAATGCTGTAGTTTTGGATAATGTTGCCAACTTCATATTTTTTACGTAAAATATTATTATGAAAGAATCTCCTTGAATCTATGATAAAGACGAATTTTTATGAGTTATATGAATCAGTTTTTCAAAAATGTATTTTTGTCAGAATATTTGCTTAGATACTAAGAGTTATAGTTTTCTTCTGCGTTTAAAATAATATTTCCATCGATTTCTATACTGTGGTAAGAAACGGTCGATTCAAATTTTTGTTCGTATTGCCTTGACAGCAAATGACACAAGAAAACTTTCTTGCATTGCTTGCCGAATCAACTGTGGCTTGATATTGACGGTAGCGCACTTGACCGCATAATCAAAACAAAACAGCACAAAAACAAGCTCTGCAACTTTGTACTTTACCATACGTTTGAACTTGATAGAACTTACAATAATTACAAGAAAAACGAGTGAAAATAGTTAAAATGATATAATTATTGTGCAGTTCATGCAGTGCAATCGTTCTTTATCTTTATCCTACATTGCTAAACAAATGAACAATGGCCGATAGGTATGTGATTGCTAATTCGTGCATTTTTTCATCAATTCATGATGATTTTTCTTTTTAGAACATTCACTCTAAACTCAACCGAACCCGATAATGCACAGCAGTTTCGTGACCCAGAACAGGACGTACTAAGCGAAACATCCGAGGAATCTTACGAACCGCATGATAACTATCGCAGTTTTAACTATGGCTATCGTTCGTCAAACAACTCCGATGGTGATGCCGACGACGACGATGAGGAAGACGAGGAAGATCCATACCGGGAGTTGTTTATGAATGCGTACCGTTCTGCGCCACATTCATCCGACGAGGAAGAAACGGAAAAAGATATGACAGGGTGTTCAAATCCCGCGGCCAAGCCCCTATGCTTGATGGAGGATTGGGATCTGTGGGATTATATGGACGAGAGTGAACTGAAGGAACGCTTGAAAGATCATCCTCAGCTGTTGGAAGTAATTACACGCAAACGCAAACGACGCATGCTCGAAGAGGAAACGGAGACAACAACGGCGCTCGAAGACGATGAGCTGTGCAGTGTGATGAATAGAGCCGTGAAATGTATCCGCACTGAACCATCCCAGTTGACTAGTTAGGATTGCTTTAGAATTGTACGATGTGCAATTGATAGTCACGTTGAATTAATAACGTTTTGCCCATGTGCTTGAATACCAGTTTGAGGCGTTGAATTTGCATGTCCCCTCTAGAAAATCAATCCTCTGGAGAATCTCCGAAGTCTATCGGAAGCATGTGTAAGTCTAATATTTTCAATGAAAATTCCTAATTCATATAAATAGTTAATGAATTATTACTTCCTATAGATCTTTTAGTTATATGCTCATCAAAACGACACCGTCGAGTCGTGCGAATGCTTCCAGATAAGGAAAGTTAACAATCTTCTCTTTATTTACTTATAAAGCCAGCTTCTTTACTTTGAAATGTGTTTTTAAAAATGCAATGAGTTGAAATTTACTTTCTCAGGCATCTGCTTTTGTGTGTTATTTTCACAAGCGAACTTTAAATATTGAAAAGTATGAATTATAACATATAAACCGGTTATCAGCAGTACGCATTTTGATGCGATGTGCTTGCGCAGTACAACAATAAAATCGATCGTACCGTGTTCGATCTTCTGAATTTAAAAAAGAACGTAATATTTATGGTCCTGTTACACCAGCAAATGGATTTATTCGAATTAGTAACCGCTTAAACGTATTACTGCCGATAAGGAAAATGAAAATGAACAAATGCTAAATATGCGCATACATGTAACTAAAACTATCGATGAAAGGAACCACGTGTTCGTCGCAGCTAAAACAGTAAACTGTCGAACAGGGGGTTTTGCACATGCACATTTTATAATACTAGCACAATTGATAAGGTGATAGCTAAAGATGATATCACAAATGGAATGTAACTGATACACCGGTGCTCGACCCCCCGGCGATCAGTCGAGTGCAGTTGGTGCTTTGTATGTTCATCGTGCATCCTCACCCGCGGTGGTGGAACCTTCGGTAACGGCCATTGCACCGTTGGTCGGTTGAGAAACTATCACAATCGGTGGTGCCACTTCAGCCGTCTAAAACAAAAAAAAAAACCCGGGAAGAGAAAACAACAAATGTTCAATTCAATCGTTGTGATCTGCGCCATAATTCACTCTTCTACACTCACTCGACTCGTGCTGAAACTTTCGTTGTACGATTTACCAAAATTGGCATCATCGATATCGTAACCTTCGCGGTTGCCACAACACAAACACATGGTCGCTTCCTGTTGGTTGGTTGATGAATTCCGTACGCCGTGAAAACGTTACACCCCGTGTCCCGGAGACGATTCAAGTGCAACTGACTGATCGGCGATAGCAGCGGGAACTTGAAATACCCGCAACGATAGGCACCGGACTACGAAATGATGCTCTCCGTTTGTGCTACGGGAGGAAAAAAGGATGACTAAAAACTGGGTCCAGACGGCACAACTCGAACGATAGGAAGGAAGTGCACCGTACTGTGATTGTGACGAAGCATTTGATTATTTCTTGTTTTTTTTCTTCCTTTCCCAACCGTTGTTTAGTCACGGTTTTGGTATCCATGCGTAGCAAATGCTTTGCACCACGACGCTGGGTTTCATAACCGATAAAGACGCGAACCTAAGGATGGAGAAACCTACCGAGAAACGGGGGGAAGGGGTTTCTTATCGGTCGACGATAGAACTCTTTGGCTGACGCTAGGTGGTTTTATTGGTGAGAACATAGTGTGTTCTCCATCGTGCCAAGACACGTTTGTGCAAATATAAAAATCCAGAAGGACAAACACTAACAGAAGCTCAGATTGCAACTTGCGATGAATGTCATTGTGGATTAGCAATTTCTGTAGAAAAAATAAAGAAAACGGATCTACATTGTTTTGTGACGGAGCTCACATAAAGATCTTCCAACGGTTCATGATTCACATCTGGGAGGAAATGATAGGCAAACAAACCTGGTGCTAGACTATATAAACCTCATATATCTTTTCTGATGCTCGCGATAAGCTCTGAACAGGGTCGCAGCTTTTTATCGCAAATGAATGAATGAGTTCAGAACCATTTCAGTAGATGGCCAATTAAAAAGATATCAGCGAATGGATGGCAATCAGTACAATCTTATCTCTAGAGGACGTGACGCCCGCTAGGGAAAAGTGTACAATCGAAAGATTTGTGTCGATGATGTTAAATCTGTTTAGGAGCAGATACTTCAAACGATTCCTGATAACAGAGGCTCTATTCCTAGTGTCGGTGCAATTGATACGGTGCGTTTGTTTACATATCATGGTTCTAGTGGATGATCAAGCTTCTTGGTGGAGGCGGAACACTCTACCATCACTGTGGGACTGCTTCCACGTCTACGATACCGAAAATGGCGAATTCTTGACTGAAGATAGGCCATTTGACAATTTAAAATTATGTCATGATTGATGTAACGCTATATAACTCCCGTTATCTATACGCTTTTAGTCCTCTGTTGTCTGGCAATATGATGCACAGGCTTGCTGTAGCTGTGCGGACAGTGCCATCGGATCGTCCAACAGTTGGGCCATCAGAAACAGCTCCAACAAGGTCAGCGTCTTCGTCTGCATACTCGCACGCGTGTCGGGCCCGGGGAATACCTTAGCCAATGCAAGATACGGCGTTATGACAACGTGCACTTCCGTCGGCCGAAGATAGCCGTACATTGTGTATCGACGCATCAGTTGCAGATATCGTTTCGCAAAGTGAAGCCGCGTATCGTCGAACTCTTCGTGCAGCAGGTTCAGAACGTCCAGCGCAATGAGACGCTTCGGCACACCGACAACATCTCCTGCGAAAGAGAAGAGTCCTTCAGATATTGACAAATGGTTTGTTTGGGTCAACTTCCTAACGTACCCGACACGATATCGATACAACGCTGGGGAAGAACTTGCACCTGAAAGATGGAAAGAAATTGATTGAAGGCCATCGCACACTCCCGCGGTGCGTGCACTATGCGCAGGTAGTCGAGCAGATTTGGGGAACCGGATTTAATTTTTTCGTATATTTTCTTCACATGCATTGTGCTGCCACCGGTAACGAACAGTCCGTACACGCCAATGTCTGAAAGTCGGGAATTGAGGATAGCATTCATTCAAGATGTTCCACAGCAATGGATAAGCCGATGAATCTCACGTTGTTCCAAGTAATCGATGCAGGCCAGCAAAGCTTCGTACTGTTGTCTGGTGATCTTTTGACTTCCGCCTACTTCCAATACCGAGTGACGTCGTCTTCCAAAAACAAAACCACTTGAAAGAATGAAGAACGGTTACGTACGTTACGTTAGAGGCAGGTATTTGGCAATAGAAATGCTTTCATCACTTCTTAGGTCACATTCTAAACAAGAAAGCGATAGGAACAGCTACAATGTTTTAAGTTCCACTTTAAAAGGCCCTCATTTGGAGGTCTCTCGTAGCGAAAAACAAAACAAACACCCCCCGTTTTGTGTGGGGTGGACCCCCGTTCGAGGGGACGAAGGTCTTTCAGATTCCGAAGAATCTGCAAACGAGCCGTCTGCCCCCTTTTTGCATGTCCCAAGTGTCGTGGAAAGCTGACCGCGAAACTGGAGCGTTTGTTTACAGTTGAAGACCTGTCCGAACTGAAGCTGAAAGTCACGGCTGAAGGTAAAGGTTACTGGCGAGTTTGACCCAGAGCCCAGCTGGAACGTGAATGGAGGTGAAAATATATAAAACAGTGTGCTAGTACGGGAGCATGGCTTAATTAGCGACCGATCGAGCCCCAGCTTGATCTCGAGTATTGGGCTGACGTTTGGAAGCAAGTGATGAGCATTATGTGCACGATAGTGGCAGTTGTTTTGGCCAGTTCGCTACTGCTGGTGTCGATCGCTTTCATCGGTGCAAGCAGCCGTATAGACGATGGACAGCTCAGAGAGCAGCTACAGAAGCGCGAGACAAACGATGGACGTGCTGGAGTGTGGGAATTCGTCAAAGCAGACACCGTGGCACCTCAGACGTCGGCCGATAGGATGATGCGTTTTGGAGAATTCAAAAAGAAGGCACAACTAAACGACGAGGAGGATCCCCTGAAGGCCGAAAACAGTCACGTGGTGGTGCAGGTTTACTCCGTAGACTCAGATCAAGAAGTCGCGAACGAATCGAGCGGCTCAGCGATCCGTACGCTAAAGGTGGAAAACTTCATCACTCCAAAAGAACACATGGATGGTAAATCAACGGATCGTGTGGAGCGGAAGGTGCTTGCACCTTCAAAGAACGTTAAGGTGGAGTCCGAAGAAAAGGAGGATCTTCTGTCGGAGCAATTCTTCGTCGACGAAACGGAAGAGAATCAGGAACCCAAAACCGCCTCAGGAAGGCGCCCAAGCTTTGGAAGTAAGAGACCAACTGCAGACAGATTCGGTCCGGAGCAGGACCATCTTCCACCGATGTTTACACAATCGTCCTATGCCAATCCGCCACCATTCTTCGACTACAACGAACAGACCAGTCAACGCATGTTGGATGAGTTCTTCGCACAGCGTAACCAGGACGCATTGGCTGCTCGTCGATCGAACTACGACTGGGGCGAAGGACAGTTGAGATCGAGAACTCTGGAGAGTATAAAAAATCAAAATCGAGCCTCGGCCGCATCGCGGAAGAAGACCCCCACCGAATACTCCAAAGATGATGATATGAGTTATGACCGATATGCAGACTATGGTGAGTGTGGAGACTTCCCTTGTGAAACCTCAAAATAACCATTACGCTTCTTCCCGACAGCCGAGGCAGAACAGCGAACGGCAGGTTATACGGCACAAAAGCTTGGCCGCAAGCAGCGCGCAACACCTTCAACAGGTGGACAGACGCACGTACTCAACAAGGTACCGATCGTGGCGTACGATGGTGACGGCTCGATGGCTCCGATGTACAAATCGGACAACGCACAACGGTCACAGTTTGAGCGATCCCGGTTCCACTACTCGCTTCCATCGATGGTGTACAACCCGTACGCCTGGGACCCGTACCACATGAACATGTTGCGGTTTCCACAGTGCAATGCCTGCCAGCAGAATGCCAGAGCCCTGTGCTCCAAGTGTGGACTCTGTGCTGATTGCTGTGCCCACAGCAAATGTACCTGCGGTTGTCTAAACGGGTGATCCAGACGTACGCGTATGCCACCTTTAAGACCATCGGCAAACAAGCACATCACGACCGTTACAGACACAACAGAAGGAAAATAAAGACGTGCCACAGATGGGTGAAAATGAGAAACGATAAGAGTACGTACCACTTTCGCCGGTACTTGAAGTTGTCCTCGAGCCATTTCCACAACATTGGTTCAATTTGGAGCGCGTGTTTCGGGTCCGAAAAGTTAGCTTTGTTCCACCATGGACGAGCGGCGGTGCCTTGTTGTTTTTTTGGACTATTTTGACAGATGATATGGTGCGGCTTCGTCACGGTTGCTTGGATTGAAAGAGTAAATTTCAACTAACCACAGGGTTTGATGCTGTAATTCGAACCCCGCCCCCGTGCACGGCCAAGACACAACAATACACAACGGCACATCTTTAAACAGTGCAGATAGCGTTACATAAATAATGCTGATGCTTTGGTCTCGCAAACATGCCCCCGCTATTCAGGTGGACGTGTAGAAGGATTATTGGAATGTTTGGGGTCGTTTTTACATTCATTGTGCATGTTTTTGTGCATGAATCGTGTAATAGGATATCCTTTTCCGCCTGGTGTCTCTGTGTTGCTATGAAAGTGTGTCCGTAGGTGGATACAGCTACAGAATTAGGTCAGGGAGTTGGAGCATTTAATCAAAATAAATGACACTTGTTTTACGTTGCTAGAAGTATTGGTTAATACAATCAGATTAATACATTCACAAATTGAACCGTGGTTGTATTGGAGCACACGACAGGAAGAGACGACCGTTTTACATTTAAAACAATTTCCTAAATCCACACACAGAAACATACACCGTATGGTTGAACCCCTTCAGCATTGTTTGTCTTCGTTCGCTAACCGATTAAAACAAAACGAGGAACTTAAAAGCCTCAATCGGGGTAAACAAATGGCGCTGATCGCAGCACTTATTCGTGTGGCAGTGGCTAGCTGCAACGACAAACCCGGGCTGGTCATTCGTTTGTGCATCATTCATTTTCCATCGAACAGTGACCGGTAGTGGAGTTGGTTCGTCTTCCGCCAAACAGATACACCCGGAGCACAATAACAGGAAAAGCCACAATCTCAGCGAAGGTGCATCCCGGTTGTGATACGGAAGCTGATTCCATTTCTCCCCCAGTTGACCCAGTTTGGAAGATTCCACGAAGGAGTCTGCCAGCTGCCAGTCACCGTTGATTGTGTCTATATAAGAAAGACCTTCGGACGGAGTGCAGTGAACAGTGATCGCGGCACGTTATGACTATGAAGATCGTTCTGGTGTGTCTACTGTGGGTGGTGGGTGTGCTAGGGCAGTGCGGTGAGGAATGGTACGGTGATCCACGGGCAGTGTACAGCCCCGAAGAGTACCGGAGCGTTGAGGAACGGGCGCCCAGTTATGAGGAAGTCAGCGAGGAATACTATCCGCTGAAGCAGCAGCGCTCTCTTCGATCTAGCCGATACTCACCGCCGACGACTGGGTATGGCAACAGCTTCAGACAAGACAGTGACGATTGGGAACGCTACGCAGCTCCTCGGAAATCGCATTACGATACGCACAAGAGTCGCCGGAAGTACGATTCGTACGGGAAAAACTCGTACTCTCGCAGCGGTTATAGTAGCGTCAAGAGTTCGCTGGGTGTGAATGCTTACGAGCGCAAGAAGACAAGTCGGGCGGCGAAGTACGGCGGTGAAAGTGGATCTTACGGAAAGACAACGTCGTTGACGTACAAGGCGGTTCCACCAAAGGCAAGCTGTGCCCAGAATTTGCTTATTGGTTGTACACCAACTGTCACGCGAGTACCCTGTTCGGCGAGCGCTCCCTACGACACGTACGGACATGCAGCCGGAATGCCCTACTATCCACCTCCTCCAGCATATCACCATGCACCAGCTCACTACGGCATGCCACACCCGGGATCGTATCAATCGTACGGACCACCACCACCACCTTCAACGGTCCCCCATGGAGCACCGGCAACACACCAGCAAGATTACCCAACAACAGACCATCACGCAAAACCCGCGGAAGATGCTCACGGGTATGGGCCCTCGTACAAGGCCGCCACACCGGAGGAGATACCCGGATTTGCTGCTCCGGTGCGGGAAGATTTAAGCGAATCGCCCAAGGTACCGATCATATCCGCCTTTTCCAAAACGACTGATACAACCACCGGAAGTGCAGCGTCTAACTCAACCGCACCGAAAGGAGCGTCCTCAAACGGTACAGCAGCAGTTGAGACGACATCTTCGAAGACGAGCCCACTGCCAGTGTTAACGCCGGCACCGGAAAAGGAGGAAAACACCGATGAGTTTTGGATGGTGGAATCGAACGTGGAGAGTTCAACGGACGTTACCGAAGGGTCTACCGCACGGTGAAACATTGCAGTGTCACACGATACAGCGCACTAGTGTTTTGTTCTTTTTTTTGGGAAGTAACAATAAACTGGAGAGCCATCGGTTGGGTGGTTGTAGTGGAATTTGGCTCAATGGGGTTTCATTCGATCTTCGCTTGGGGCGCAGGTACCGTCGACGTGGTAGCGTAAATTTGCACTTGTCAGCAAAATTGTTTATGAACTGATGGTAGGTTTGTTGGTTGGTCGGTTGGTTCCATGACCCAAATGATGTCGTCAACTGTAAGTTGGAGTTGGAATTTATTTTTTGTTTAAGTTCTTTTGTTGGAAGGCAATTGGTTAATGACAATCAAATTATGTAGAGTAATAACGAAAGAAACGAATTCGTGAACGCAAAATAAAACCATACTCTTGGTAGTTTATGTTGTTCAGATGCTTTTAGGAGCTTCAAACTCCAAGACTTCGAGAATAAAATAAATATTAGTATAATAAATTCTTCGTTATGCTATATTTTTACTAACTTTATTAAATGCTGGATTCTTATTTTGAAGCTATTCTATGTTGTCAATGTTTAGTGTAATTTATTCGTTTATTTAAGTTATCGAGCAATACTGGTCTTCATATCACAGAACAGGGTCTTAAGCGCTATGTGTAGTTGCAGTGAAATCTGGTCTAACTAATTGTCAAGGTCTTAATTGTCTACCTGGCGTCAATAATTCCGCTAATCGTCTTGTATAGAGAAATGGGGGGCGGTCCAGTGGAAGGGTTGTATCAGCGCTGGGCCTTCATACCATGGACCGGGGATCAAATCCCATTCGGATCGTCCCCCTGTAGTACGGACTGACTATCCAACTACGAGATATAATTAAGTCTTGTGAGCCAGAGCAGGCATGACCGAATAAGTCGTTACGCCAAAGAAGAAGAAGGAGAATGATATGTACCGTCATCCTTCTATGTTCTAAAGATTCAAGTCCAAAAAGTAAACATCTTGTCTGGTAATTAGGACAGGTGACATTACGGGTGCCATTGGAGCGGCTCTGTGGCCGAGGAGATAGCGCCGTCACTCTCCAAACGGGCAAGACCCGAGGTTCGAATCCCATTCGCGCCTTTCCCCCGTACGCAGGACTGATTATCCTGTTGCGGGTACATTACAAGACCTCTCGAAGTTGTAGAGCTACAGAAGAAGAAGTAGAAGACATTACGGGACCAAGGTAATCGATAAGATAGTTTTTTGATGCATTTTGGTGATTTATGGTGCAAATATTGATTCAGATCTGATGCATCTGGGCCATTCAAACCTAACAAGAAAAGTTTTATATAACAGGAACCATATAACTTTCCTTCACTTAAGAAGATATAAGGGTAAGATACAGCTCAAAAATTTCGGGAACCTTAAAACGAAAATGCGTAACGTGTTGGAGGCATCTTTTTTTCTTGTTGAGAGCCTCTGCCGCCTTTTCAGCAATCCAAAACAACTTATGCGTGCCCAACATTTTTTGTCCACTTTCAACAATTACTACCACAGCGCTGCTGGAGTTGTTTCCTACTGCTAGCTATGAAAGCGTAAACAAAGCTTTAGGTACAACCATGAATATTTTGCTGTTTGGGAAAACGTTGAAAAACTAAGAAAAAAGCCACGTTTGTTTGTTACACTACAGGTAGTGGGACGGCTCTGTGCTTTGGTACCTTTATCGGAGACCGTTTCTTTGAGGGATATAAAATGACCCATGAGCGTTTGGTCAGATCATCAGTCAGCGGTGAAAGCTTCCAGTCAGTAGTACATCACAGCAGAACCATCACGAAAATGAACAGCTTCATTGCGATCACTCTGTTGGCTGTGGTTGGTGTGGCCATCGCAGCTCCTGCTAAGTACGGCGGTCATCATGGAGGTGTTGTGCCTGGTCCGGCCGTAGTTCACACCTACCCGGCTGTTGCACCGGTCGTCAAGTGTGGCCATAATCTGCTGGTTAGCTGCGATCCCCATCATCAGCCCGTGCCGTGCAAGGCCGCTGCCCATCACGAGGGACACGGATACGGTCATCATGCACCCGCTCCGGCTTATCATCACGCCCCGGCCCCACATTACGCACCGGCTCCGGCCTACCATGCACCGGCCGAACATGGTGGTGAGTACCGTGCCAAGCACCACAAGAAGCATCACAAGAAGCATCACGGACACAAGGGCAAGAGCGCCGACAACGTTGGAGAAGCGATCGACAGCAGCTCGGAGGCAATGTAAGCAGCTCGTGCCCTAGCTACGGAACGGTCCGGAGGACTCTTCAAACACTTCAAGACTGAATTACATTCCCCCTTCCCCTTTCCTATCTACCTGCGCTACTATCTCACCTATCCGTCATCATTTATGGGAGTGTAAAATAAGCCTGAAATGGCGACACAATAAAGTGTGAATTTTCTTTAAAAAAATAACAATCAAGAGTAATTTATTGATAAAAAAACAATAGAAAGAACAATCGGAAATCGAAAAACAATACAAAATTTATTCCTTACACTTGTTATGTTATCAGGTCTACAAATCTATACAGAGGCACTTGCGGTTGTCATATAAGTTGTTGTCCTGACCATTCTGACGGACACATTAACTCACTTGTCTCATCTTTGTTGAGACCTAACACATCCATGTGGAAGAGATAACAAGATTTTATGGATTGAGACGTCCACTTCCATCCACATGACATCGCCAGAAATCGTGAGCCTGATCAGTCTAGTTCATTATATGATAATCCGTTCATTTTATAACTCCTAGAGCTATTCAATACTCAAGTATAGTGAGCTCTCCATTAGCCTTAAAGGGAAGAAAACTCCAACCAAATATCTACTAATGCTACTTATATGTTAGTAAGAAATTTTTATTTGCTCTAACTCTCTTGTTTGTGCTGTTTGTTATTGATCTTGCTAACGAACTTCCCCCTAATATCTTACACAAACTATCTTAGTGTTAGAACCCAGTTCACATTAAGCGGTCCAGTGACCAAGAAGCTTTCGAGTTGTCTCTCCCATAATTCCAGTCACGGAAGCCAAAAATGGTATGCGAAGACCTCTCGAGGTTGTGGAGCCATAGAAGAATCTTGGAGTGTACTGGAACATCAAGTCATCTTTTGCTAGGCATCATTCGACGACGGTTACGAATGCTACCAAGTGTTCCAAATTTGCCTGAAGGCTGCACTTTGTTGAGAACTACTCTTATATATCCATGCATTATTTGGATACCTTCCTTCAACTGATTACATGAATGTAGTTACTGTTTGTTCTTATTTAACTTCCGTCCGTCTCTATCCTTTAGATATCGCTATCGTTGTTTACTACAAGACCCTAATTCCTAGCTCAATCCTAGATATTCCCTGCGACGCCTTTAGTCAGGTGTTTAGTATTTCATTTATATTTGTTAAACTATGGAGCGGCTCGTTGGCCGAGGAGATAGAGGCGCCGATCTTTAACGACAGGACCAGGGTTCGAATCACGTTCGCATAGTTTCTCCCTGGCAATGGCAGGCCAAGATCTCGAGGTTGTAGAGCCAAAGAAGAAGATGGGCGGCAGTTGAAGTATTTTTTGTGCTAAGGAAGTTTTTTTTTAATTGTAATTAAATTTGAACATCACCTCTAAAATGCTATATGTTATGTTTGTGAGAACGATCCTCATTTTGCAGATGAAACCTGAGCCCTCTACGTAAGTGGTACAGCACAAATAAACGTGCTGTTTTTGTTTGTTATTTGGGCTCCGTTCAGCCCCACGTCAGGTGATCGTCCATGTACTTTCCGTGTGTGCATTTGTCTGGTAGAATTTATTTTTAGAATCCGCATAACACACTTAGAAATCGCTTGAATTTACTGCAAATCAAAAACAGGTCGATCGGTGCATGAACTTTTCAGACACACTGTTTCGTTGACGTACACGGATGAAGCTGTTTTGCACTCCACCTGTGTTAATATAGGCAAAACATTTATCAGGGACACCGCAACCGTTAATAATGCTATAAAAGCATCCGACGAAGCGTGTTGGAACGTTTGTTGAATATCTGTAGTGAGCCAACATGAAGTTCGCGTTCGCTGTCGTACTAGCGCTTTGCGCAGTGTTAAGCCTTAGCCAGGTTTACGCAGAGGAGGAGAGTGCTACCGCAACTGCAAACGATTACTCGGATCCTGTGAACGAAGGCCCTTATGATGCAGCGAAAATTGCTGAACTGCAGTCATCACCGAGAGGTCGTTACTGGCTGGGTCTAGCGGCTAACTTGATCAGTGCGTTCATCAACGAAAGTCATTAAACGTGGTTCAATAAAACGTGTTCGAAAGAAGTCAGTTGTGTTGTTTTGCTTATTGCGTACCTTCCACCGTTGCGGAGCTGTGTGAGAACATCCAAGTACGAACCAACCAACTTGTGCAAACAGACGAGATTTTAGGAATGATCGAGAACAGTGTGTCTAGTGCTAGGTGAAAGACAACAGGTTTTACCAAACAGTAATATAAATTGCTTGGACTTGGACTTGGATAAATTGGAAAACTTGGACTAATACAACAAAAAATTGTAATGAGTAACTTCGAAATTGTAAATATTTACTTTGAAATAAACAGATGAAATGTTTGCTAACTATTGAGATCATTCTGAATAATTTGCTATGCACGCACGGTAACTGAGACAAGCTGCTTAACTTCAAGTACAGCAAAGCAAACACAAGGTCTAGACGAAATGTTTGAAGATGTAAGATCTAAATTCTTCACCCAGTAAATGAATTACCTCTTCACATTAGTTGAGTATTTATTTAGAGGATTAACTTGGTTATATCAATCCTTTGATAAGTATTCTATTTGAATTTAGTCAAATCAAAATAGCTGAAAGAAAAATGAAATATGACTTTAATTGGACACTTTGTTCTGTGTATTAAGTGGTCTTAAAACAATAAACTGAAGCTGTAGCGGATCAAGCTCTTTGGAGGCTCCTGGCGGAATGACAGTTGAGGCCCCGAACATTATGACTCTTTGGTTCTTGATCAAAAGATGGGTCACCGGTAGTCATAATTACTAGAACAACTTTCTTTTCAGTTGTCGATAACAAATTTTAGAAAAAAAATTACAATACTGTTTTGAAGCAAGCAAGCAAACAAACAACATGTTAATCGTTAAAGGAAACTTAAGTGTTTTGAAAAAACACATGAAACATTTCAAATTATTACATTGCATAATTATCAGGCGTTGCATGGGTTGGGTAGATGGTTGAACTCACCACACTTTTTTGTATCTTTCGAAAAGCAGATCAGTGATCGCTCGCTTTGTTATGTATTATTATCTTTTTGATTTTATATTTGTTTTTTTGTTCTTGTATGACGGCCTGGCCGTATTAGACTTAATTTACCACGTAGCAGGTCAGTCAGTCCGTGCTACGGGGGGACGGTCCGAATGGGATTTGAACTCCGGTTGGTGGTGTGAAGGCCCGGCGCCGAACCACTCTCCCACCGGGCCGCCCCTTTCATTTCTTTAAATTATGTTCATGTATGAATTTTCTTTTGATAACTTTAATATTTTAATTTACGATAATAATTTAATAATAACTTTATTAGTTCTACGAACACCTGTTTTTTTGGAATATAGGAAAAACTAGACGAGCTAGCTGAAAGTGATTTTTAGTAAGTTGTAGAGAATTGTAAAACACACAATTTGAAGAAATTTAACTATAATTATAATTTTATACAAACATTCACAATTTTATTGGCACTTGCTTATTTCCAGCTTTGAACATAGTTATACCAACACTTACGGATTAATATTTTTCTTCGCTATGGAAATGGGTTTAAAAATCGTTGAAAAATACAAGTAGGTAAAAACCATCTTTTCTAATTTAATTTAAAATGAGAGATACGACGTTTTTTTTTTCATATTTTGAATTTTAGTATTTATGATATTGTATGCATTCATTCAGGAGCGGTTCGGTGGCAGAGGAGACTGAGGTGCCGGTTTTCGAACGGACAGGACCGAGGTTCGAATCCCATTCGGGCTGTTCCGCCGTACGCAGGACTGACTATCCTGTTGCGGGTACATTCAAGTCACGGAAGCCAGAACTGGCAGGCTAAGACCTCTTGAGGTTGTGGAGCCAGAGAAGAAGAAGAAGATGCATTCATTTAATTTTTGATGACTCAGAACATTTTTAACAACCTTCCAAAAAAACGTGTTAGTTTTAAAAATGCGATACCCACAAGTTGTATAAGAATAGAAAAGCAAAGCGAAAATTTGGTTAAAAATCGAACATATTAAGCTTTAAATATAAAATTTTAAAACTTATGTTAAAATAAGATAGTATGTTTTTCAGAAAGCTTAAACATTACAGAATGTTTGAAAAATACAGCAAAATTCATCCCATTACACATGTTAGCTAGTAACTCTCGCTTGGAAAAAAAAGATTACCTATTCTAGCTCTTCCAGTTTATCTTTTATTCTGAAAAAATATGTCTTCGTATAGCTATATTAAGGACTATATCACATTCAATCGATATATATTTTATATTTATTATATATTTAACAAATTCTATTTGGACAGTCCCCCAGTAGCATGGACTGACTATCCTACTTCTTGGTAAATTAAGTCTAATACGGCTGGGTCAATCTTTTGATAGAATTCAGAAACAATTCCATTTACCTAACACAAAAATGGTAATTCAACAACCACAACAAAACAATACAGTCTGTAGGCTCCAGTACAAATAGAAAAATGCTGGAAATCTTTATATTCTGTACGTCTATTCATTACAGAATATCACAAACATTTTATGAATATGCTTACCTTAACTGCTTATAACTGGTTAT